>ML408859.1:0-14699 GCA_005239525.1 Nicotiana knightiana
CTACTGCCTAGACAAGAAAGAAGGCACATGGCAAATTATATGGATCTTACTTTGATGGAATGCATGTACAGGGGAAAGCAAATTAATTGGTCGGCTTTCATCACCCAACTCTTTGACAGAGTGGTGAATGGAAACAAATTACACACAATTCCTTATGGCTTCATTCTGACAGCAGTGCTTGCACATTTTGGGGTTCCAGTAAAGAAGGCTGAGCTGGCTACTGCCAAAGACTATTTTGGGAAGGAAACTTTGCTTACATGTGACTACAATGTCAATGTTCCTGTGGATGAACCTGGTTCATCTAGGAAGCTACCAGTCAATAGCAAAGTTAGAACTCTGGTGCAGGAAAACGAGATTAAAGATATGGAGATCCTTCGTTTGAAGTCTCGTGTGATTGAGGTTGAAGCTGAGCAGGATGCTCTTAAAGCTGAATTACAAAGGAGAAAGAAAATAACAAGGGTGTTCTTCAGCAGATGTTGTCTCTCCTACAATCCAAGACCACAACCTCCTCTGCACCTTCCCATCCTTAGGCTTCTCAGAGCTTCCATAACCCATCTTTAGACCAGTTATCAGTTTTAGTTCTTTTTACTCTTTTTTTTTNATTTATTGACTTGCCTCAATTTCTTAGTTAGCTAACATTTATTGTCTTCTTGTGTTGATTAATCATGCTTTGCACCTGCAGTTGACTCAATGACCATGAGTAAAAATTAATAAAACTGGTAAGTATATCATTTTGCAAACTTTTCGATGATGCCAAAAGGGGGGAAGATATGTGCTGAACTTGCTGAACTTTTCAAAATGTTTTTTAAAGTGATATTTATAACCTAATGAACCTGGATTCTCTATGATTAATGCTTAAAACCATACAAAGTTGTTTGAAGTGTATACATGAATAAGCACAGAGTTTGTCATCATCAAAAAGGGGGAACTTGTTGACCTATGTCACTGCATAGTTTTGAAAATTGACAAACGGCTGACCAGTTGAACCAGGTCCATCAGAGCACACATCTTGAACTAGCTGGCACATGAACTGTATATGCTTAGGATATGTTTCTGAATATGAAATATCAATGAACCAAGATATTGTCTCCTAATGCGAAAAGGTTGCAAACCGATCTGATTAATTGAAATCGAATTTAGCAAGGAACGTAACAAAAGAAAGGAAGTTGAGTTTGGTTCGAATTTGTTCACCCAGGTAGAGTTGGACTAGAATTGGAAGACAAGCTCAACGACTGACTCTATAAATACTTGATGTATTTTTGTTGGAATTCTACACGCACAAAAGCTGAAGTGAATCAAAGTCTGAAAGCAAAATTCCTAGAGTTATTTTGCTAGCAGAATCATTGTGCGATGTAAAGGCTACAGTTCAACTAGTAGAACCAGTTTCATCTGATTGAAAATTGAGTCTAGTTGATTGTAATAGGAGTTTTTAATATTGTATCTTTCAGCTTTCATAGAAGCAATTGTAATAGGTACGTCTTGTTCAAGTTAGATTTAACTTAAGGTGTGTACAAAATTAGCTAGGGGCTAGTTACTACAAAGGGATTAGAGTTAGTCCTAGGATTACAAAAGAGTTTATTTTGTAAGTCCGTTTGGCTAAGAGTTTTTAGTGAAGATTTTGCGCAAATCATACTGAGGAGTAGGTCGTGGTTTTTTCACCTTTTGAGCCAGGTATTTTCCACATAAAAATCTCTGTGTTTTTACTTTACTGCTTTTTATTATTCCGCAACAGTAGTAGTTGGAACACTAAGAAGAACCAAGTTCTTCTACTAAGACAGCACTCGAAAATTGGGTACTACACAAAGTAACATATCTTCTTGTGTGGTATTGAAGTCTAAAACAACATGTGTTAAGGTTGTTTGATACCTCTTGAGGTTTTCCGAAGGCTGATATTATCGAAGCCCTTTTTCAATGGTTTTGCCGAGGGTAGCCTTTTAACCGATTTTTTAGAGTATTTGAAGGCCTATTTGCTTATTACGGAATTCAGACGTCTCCGAACTTTAAATGTATTGGCCCTTAATATCTTTAGACTTGGCCAATTTGGCCTCTAAAAATGCCTATTATTCCCCCTTTTCGGCTTAAAAGACTTAGTAAAATTTTCTTTATGCCTTAGCACGTTTGTGTTAAGGTTGTTTGATACCTCTTGAGTTTTTTCGAAGGCTATATTATCGAAGCCCTTTTTCAATTACTTTACCGAGGGTAGCCTTTTAACCGGTTTTTCAGAGTATTTGAAGGCCTATTTATTTATTGCGGAATTCGGACATCTCCGAGCCGCGTTATTTCGGCCATAGTCTTTAATATGGTCGTAGCCTTCGGGTATGCCTCTTGGACTTATTTCCCGATAACATTTCGAAATGTTAGTCCTCGAGTACGATGTCCTTGGCCTATATATCAAGGGGTGCCACTTTTAGATCTTATGACTTCGAATTTAGACAACTCGAACATGCAATCCCCGAGTGTTCGAAGTATGTTTGCACTTGGCTCTTGAGCATTTTTCATAATATTATCAGTATGAGATTTGCATAGAAGATCAAAATCATAAGTACAAGATTTGCATAGTAGAGAATTTTCTCCGAGACACGAGATTTTTGACAAAGAAAGAATGCTTCTTTGAATAATTTATACATGCATACATGCCTTGCCATAGGGACTCGACTAATCTATATGGACACGATTCATTCGACCGTTTGGCCCATTACAAAGTTTTTCCTATGGAGGCCTATTGACACAAGGTACATTTCTCGAACACATAACATCCGAGGGTGATTCCCCCCATCCGATGGAGAGACTATCATCCGAGGGTGGTGCCCCCATTTCCCTTTAGCTTCGTTCAACCTTTTCTTTAGGTTTTGGATGATAGTTGTGTTCGTTGATTCGGCCTGTCCATTCCCACTAGGGTGATACAGAGTTGATAGTATCCTCTTTATTTTATGATCCTCGAGGAATTTCGTTGTTACCCTATTGCCGATGAACTATTTTCCATTGTCACATATTATTTCTGCGGGTATCCCAAATCGACATGCGATGTGATCCCATATGAAGTCTATCACTTTTTTTGTCCCTAACTTTCTCAAAGGTCTGCACTTCAACCCATTTAGAGAAGTAGGCAATCATAAAAAAAATGAACTTAGCTTTACCTAGGGCCAATGGCAGAGGGCCAACGATGTCCATCCCCCATTTCATGAATAGCCATGGGGATAGGACCGAGTGAAGTTTTTCTTCGGGCTGGTGGATTATCGGTGTATACCTTTGACATTTATCGCATCTTCGAACAAACTCCTAGAGTCTTTTTCCATGCTATCCCAGTAATATCCTGCTCTGACTACCTTGCGAACTAGTGACTCGGCGCGGGAATGGTTCCCACAAGCGCCTTCATGGATTTCTCGTAGAACATAGTCAATATTTCTCGGTCCCAAGAATATTGCCAAAGGTCCATCAAACGTTCTTCTGTATAATGTTATGTCTACGTCTAATGTAAAACGAGCGGCTTTGGTCCGTAAGGCCCTCGATTCCTTAGGGTCCGATGGGAGCTTTTCGTTCTTAAAGTACTCGATGTATTTATTTTTCCAGTCCCAAGTTAAGCTTGTAGAATTTATTTCAGCATGCCCTTCCTCGATCACGGACCTCGAGAGCTAAATGACAGTCCCCGAGCTGATCTCGTCTTCTTCGACCGATGATCCCAAATTTGCTAATGCATCAGCCTCACTATTTTATTCTCGAGGCACATATTGTAGAGTTCATTCTTTGAAAAGGTGGAAAGTTACCTGTATTTTTTCTAAGTACCTTTTGCTTCTATCCTCTCGAACTTCGAAGGATCGGTTTACCTGGTTAACTACCAGCAGAGAGTCGCACTTAGCTTCGATGACTTCGGCTCCCAAGCTTTTGGCTAACTCGAGACCTACAATCATGGCCTCGTACTCGGCCTCATTGTTAGTAAATTTAGAAGTTTTAATGGATTGTCTAATGATTCTACCCGTGGGTGGCTTCAAACCAATGCCTAACCTGGACCCCTTCACATTCGAGGCACCATCCGTGAAGAGGGTCCATATCCCCGACGATGTACCTAATTTTAATAAAAGTTCTTTCTATGCCTCAGGTACGAGGATCGGCGTGAAATCGGCCACGAAGTCCGCTAATATTTGAGACTTAAAGGTCGTTGGGGGTTGATATTCAATATCGTACCCGTTGAGTTCGACGGCCCGTTTGGCCAATCAGCCCGATAATTCGGGCTTGTGCAAAACATTACGGAGTGGGTAGGTGCTCAATACACATATGGGGTGGCATTGAAAATATGGTTTTAACTTTGTTGAAGCGCTTATTAGTGCAAGTTCCAATTTCTCTAAGTGTGGGTACCTAGTTTCCACATCTCCTAAGGTTCGACTTACATAATAAACAGGAAATTGTGCACCTTTCTCTTCTCAAACAAGGACACCACTTACCGCGATTTTGAACACAGCCAAGTATAAGTAAAGTTTCTCATTTGCCATTGGTGTGTGAATCAGAGGTGGGCTCGATAAGTATCGCTTCAATTCTCATAATGCCTATTATCATTTTGGGGTCCAGGCAAAATCATTTATCTTCTTGAGTAGGGAGAAAAACCTGTGGCTCCGATCCGATGACCTCGAGATGAATCGAACCAAGGCAGCTATCCATCCGGTTAGCCTTTGCACGGCTTTTACAATATCAACGACGGTGATGTCCTCGATAGCATTGATCTTATCGGGGTTGATTTCGATTCCCCGATTTAATACCATGAAGCCGAGGAATTTCCTGAACCGACCCCGAAAGCATATTTTTCGGGGTTAAGCTTCATGTTGTACTTCCTTAAGATTTCGAATGTTTCCTGAAAATGAGCCGTATGGTCCTCTGTGCAGGGACTTAACTAGCATGTCATTCATGTAAACTTCCATCGATTTACCTATTTTTTTCTTCGAACATTTTGTTAACTAGGCGTTGATATGTAACTCCTGCATTTTTTAGCTTGAAGGGCATTACATTATAGCAATAGGTTCCATACTTAGTGATAAAAGAAGTCTTTTCTTTTTCTTCTGGGTCTATTTGGATTTGATTGTACCCAGAATAGGCATCGAGAAAGGTAAGGATCTCGTGGTCGGCCATGGCATCGATCATGCGATCGATATTAGGCAATGGAAAAGAATCTTTTGGACACGCCTTGTTCAATTCTTTATAATTTACACACATTATAAGTTTGGTCCCCTTTTTGGGGACTACGACTACATTAGCTAACCATTTGGGCTATTTTACCTCCCGAATGGATCCTATTTTGAGAGGTTTAGGTACCTCGTCTTTTATGAAGGCATGCTTTACCTCAGACTGCAGACTTCTCTTTTGCTTCACCGATCTAAACTTGGGATCCAGACTCAGTCGATGTGTTGTTATCTCCGGTGGGATTCATGTCATGTCTAAATGGGACCATGCAAAACAGTCCATGTTATAAATAAGAAATTGTATGATTTTTTCCTAAGTTCGGGGGTTAACCCCGTTCCCAGGTATACCTTTGGTTCGGGCTTGTACTCGATCAGTAGCACCTGTTCCGGCTCTTTGACCGTTGATTTGGTGGCATCTGAATCTTCGGGAACAACAAAGGTCCGAGGAGTTAGAAAATACTCCTCTTCTTCTTCATCTACTACTTGTTTCTCCGATTTGGTCGAGGCTGGGGCGGTGATTGCAATTTGGCCGCTTGCTTATCTTTGGTGCTCGATTTTTTTGAAGTTGATAGTGTCGAGATTGATGTTACTTCATCGACTGAAAACATTTCCTTCGCAACATGTTGTTCTCCGTATATTGTTTTTATACCATCCATCGTCGGGAACTTCGTCATTTGGTGGAGGGTTGATGGTACTGCCCTCATGTTGTGGATCCAAGGCCTTCCGAGCAATGCGTTGTATCTCATGTCACCTTTGATGACATGGAACTTAGTATCTTGGATGGTTCTGGCCACGTTTACTGGAAGGATAATCTTCCCCTTAGTTGTTTCACTGGCCATATTGAAGTCGTTTAGAACTCGAGATGCAGGTACGATTTGGTCCTGCAGGCCGAGCTGCTCCATGACCCTTGATCTCATGATGTTTGTCGAGCTACCTGGATCCACCAAAACATGCTTAACTTGAACTTTATTTAACAAGATATAAATTACCAAAGCGTCATTGTGTGGCTGAGAAATGCCTTCTGCTTCTTCGTCATTGAATGATAAAGTGTCTTCGGGCACATAGTCTCGAGTTCATTTCTCTCCGGTGATAGACACCTTAGTACGTTTGAATATAGGTCCATGTGGAACGTCGACCCCGCCGACGATCATATGAATGAAATTGAGGTTCTTCTTCTTCTTCATTCTTTCTGTTGGTGTCTCTTTCCCTGAAGTGATTCTTAGCTCGATCACTGAGGAACTTTTAAAGATGGCCCTAGGTTAATAATCGACCTACCTCCACCCTCAACTGTTTGCAATCTTCCGTCCTATGACCGTGTGTGCCATGATACTTACACATTAAATTTGGGTTCCTTTGAGAAGGATCAGTCACCTAGTGTCTTTGATCCTTTCGATAGCCGATACAATGCCCAATCCATCGACCTTGAAATTATACTCCTATAGATGTGGTGCTTCTGTGGGATCTGCATACTTATCGACGCCATTTTTACCCATAAGTCCCCGGGAATTATGTTCTCGATCGCTTCTCCGATCATTCCAGGTGCAATTGCGTCCCGGACCGTCGTTCTTCCGATCTGCAATATATGGCTGGCACCGATCCTTATTCGACCTTGGCTCCTTATCGATGTCCCCCGGATTTTTACCTGCCGAATGATTTGGATGTACTGAACCGGAAGGGGCTCCCAGTTGATCATCTTCGACCCGGATATCCGATTGATATTGATTGTGAACATCTGCCCAAGTTACAGCTGGGTATTCGATCAAATTATGTTTCAACTGTCGTGATTCTATCGAACTCCGTTCGTTCACCCTTGGGTGAAATCTTGAACGGCCCAATCGTCTGTGACCGGTGGTAACTCCATGTGTTCCATTTGGAACCGAGGCACGAACTCCCTTAACATCTCATTATCCCTCTGTCTCACCTTGAAGAGGTCCGATTTTCTTGTTGCGGCCTTTATGGCCCCGACGTCTTCTTTTACGAATGAATCCGCCAACATGGTGAATGAATCGATAGAGTTTGGTGGCAAGTTGTGATACCAAATTATTGCTCCCTTCGGCAGGGTCTCTCCGAATTTTTTCAACAACACATACTCGATTTCATCATACTCCAAATCATTACCCTTAATAGTGCATGTGTAAGAGGTAACATGCTCATTGGGGTCAGTGGTCCCGTTATATTTGTGTATGTCAGGCATACAGAATTTATTTGGAGAAAAAACCAAAAGCTCTGCCCTCCCTCTCTATCTATCCAAGGAATGGAAGGGCAGAGGCCTTTGGTGTCCCCTCCAGTCAAGAATTGGGGCCTCACAATCATTTTCCCTGATGGATGAATATTATTTTTCCATTGAATGCCTCCAAGGCATATAGAGATATTCTAAGCATTCCATTAGTTATATATCAACGTTCAAATAAAAATACTTGTATGCATCAAAAACTCCAGGTTCCTCGGGGTAAATGCATTAACGGGTTTCGGAGCTGCACTCGGGAGGAACATTTTTTGCACAAACTTCTTCGAATCCATTCTTTTCAGGATCGGTGGTACCCCTATATCTGGTCAACTCGGGAGTTGTAAGTCACCACCTTTTAATTATTGGCTTCGATTCTCATTCTCTCCAGATTCAATTTTCTTGGTGAGATCCTCGAGCATCTTTGTTACATCAGGATCGGTTGCCGATGTGTTACTACCCGATCTTTCCGGTACTGGTTTGATATGTCGAGTAGTCCCTGCTCTACCCTATTTGGAGCTCTCTGTTGAATCTGTAATTGAGTAATGGCGGTTTGTTGGGCCTGGAGCATCTCAAATATTACTTGGAGACTGACTCCTTCGTCTCCTCTGCCATGTGTACCTCGGACTTCAGTTCGACCTTCTCTACGCGCACTCCCTTCGGGTTCTGCGCCTAAGTCCGCATTAAGAGCAACGTGCGAACTGACATCGATTGGGTTGACGGGTGGTGCTCCTCCGAGATCAACCTGTGGCACCTCGATTCCTGGAGAAATAACATTCTCATTTTCCCCGTGAAGCCCGAGGCCATTGTCACCGTGTGCGGATGCGCTTTGTGAGTTTGACATGTTTCAACCTAAAAAGCAAAAATTCCTGCCAAGAACAAGCGTAAAATAGTGTGTTTTACCAGAATTAGTACTGAACAATCACTACTATTCTTAGTCCCACGGTGGGCGCCAAACTGTTTACCTCGAAATTCGAGTAACGATTAAACTTTTATTCTGGTTATAAAGATACGTGATCATATTCAATACCAATTGATAAATAATGAAATAAGAGCATGAATTGTGCGATAAAATAAATCAAACCAGTATTGTGGCAATGTATCGACCTCGGTCCAGGATAGCCTCGAGATCAAGTAGTAAGAACAGTAAGAACAATAATGAATAATAAGTAATTAGAGAGCAGAGTGTATATTATTTTCAGTGAATGTAATGTGTCTTTACAAATAAATGGGGTCCCTCTTGAGGAATCCCATAATAGGTACAATTCTAAAAACGGAAACAAATCACATGATTGGTGTCAATAACTGCCTGAATCGATCTGCCCCGTGATTTCTTCCGTGATCTTCGACTAGTTGCTAATATCTCGTCATTCTGTTACCATAACTCGCTTGAGCACTTCGATCTTCATATCTTCAAACCGGACTTAGTCAATTATGAGCTTATTCTCGATACAACTCCTCGAGCCTATAAAATTGGACACACCCGATTTTAACCGTATACAGATAGTCTCCGTGTCCTCTCTCACGGTTAGAACCGCTAGACACATGTGCTCGATAAGAGTATGTATTAGATCCAGACAGGCCCCTTGTTAGGTAAAAGGTTAGATCCTTTCATACAGTCATTAAGCTTTATAAACATTCTTGTATATTTCGGTTCTTATATCTTACTGGCCGAGCGAATTACCGCCAGCCTACTCGATCCTGTAAACTTGGTATATATATATATATATTTATACCTTTAAATTTCATTTAGTTTGCATATTTATTGGAAACATGAGATTTTCAAAGTTTAAGATCACCGATTAAATTAACGAAATAGTCTAAGATCATAGTAAATAAAGAAAAATAAGACTAAACAGAAAGCAAAATCTCGGAGACGAAAATCTTAATTAAACAAACTTTTCGTGACTGTAATGAGAATTGAAGAAACAAGAATTTCCATCATTATGTCCTAGATATATGTAAATTGATCGTCACTTTTTACCTATAAGATATAATTGTAACTTTATAAAAGTGTATCTTTATGTCAATTACTGATGTGAGGCAAAGAAAGTAGCTTACAATTTCTCAGAAGGGGATATTATTGTTTTAAAACCATTGACTAGGGACATCATTATGATATCTTTATCATTTTATTTTGGCCCATCCAAAATCCTTTTCTCTGTGTATACAGGTGAAATCGGATCCATAAATCGGTTCGGTTCCCGATAAAATAAATCGGTCAAGGAACGCGATGATAAGGAATCGAAAGCGAGATAAAGGATTCGTCGAGTCAGGCACCGGGGGCACCACGTCCACCCTCGAGTGTATCGAGACCATGACCCTGGGATCGGTTCAAATCCTTAAAGATTTTAGTGAAAATTATAAGGCAATCGAATACGATTAACGGAAGGTCGTAATATCCTTGATCAACCAGTTATCACGGCATAGATCTCCGCACGTATAAACGTGAATCCAGTGATTAGTTAAACGGGAGATTTTTACCTTTTATGGAATTGTACCTAGAGTAAAAATTCTCCTAGTATATAAAGGGGGTCTGATTATTCAATGAAACACATTGTAACATGCATCCCAAAGCAATACATTATTATTTTCATCGTTATTCATCTCCCTTATTCTTGTTCACTAGTGCTAGCCATTGTGAATCCGGATCGAGGGTAGAAATTTCATCAAGGTTGGGATTATCCTCCTCACGTGGTTTGAATTTACTATATCTTTATTTGTTTAATTTAATGCAATTTATCGCTTGTATCGAATTTATCCATGTATCCTTAAAACCACTTACAAATTTAATTGTTACCCGTTTTAAGAGTAAACAGTTTAGCGGCCTACCATGGGGCTAAGAATAATAGTAGCAATTTGATACAAATTTTCATAACACACCCTATTTTACACTTGTTCTTTGAAGTGTCTTTGATTTCAGGTCAAATTTCAAAATGTCGAACTCCCAATCTGCACATCTAAATATGGATGCTGAGTCCGATCACCATGGCGAGAACAACAAAGAACAACAGAGTGGTACCCAGTAATGAGGTGCCACATGTCGATCCCATCGGAGTTCCGTTACGGACCCGATCGGCGCTAACTCACATGTGACCATCAATGTGAATCTACCTACCAATCCTGAGAACAACGTCCGTGGGAGAGTCCGATCGGTATCCCAAGTTACATGCAACGGTTAAGAAGATAAGATCAACTTGCGAGTGATCTTCGAAATGCTACAGGCCCAACAAGCAGTGATAGCCCAATTGCAGAACAAAAGTCGTGCCCCTAACAGAGTTGAGCCCCAGCCGTCTCGGGAAACCACTCATAGAAATGAACCAATCGCGGAGAGGCCGGGTAAAGCTGAACCCGGGACTAACCCCAAAATTATGAAAATGCTCGAGGAACTGACAAAACGGGTAGAATCGAGTGAAAAGAAAATCAAAGATAACGACAAAAAGGTGGAAACTTACAATTCCAGGGTCGACCAAATCCCAAGAGTGCCACCGATATTGAAGGGCCTGGATTCCATGAAGTTTGTGCAGAAACCTTTCCCTCAAAATGCAGCTCTGAAGCTAATCCCAAAGAAGTTCCGCATGCCCGAAATTTCTAAGTACAACAGAAAAACCGACCCAAATGAGCATGTGACCTCCTACACGTGCACCATCAAAGGGAACGACTTGGAGGATGATGAGATCGAGTATGTCCTGCTGAAAAAGTTTGGGAAACTTTGTCAAAGAGAGCTATGATATGTATCACAACTTGAACCCTAACTATATTGACTCGTTTTCTATGCTTGCAGACTCCTTCGTGAAAGCACACGGCGGGGCCATCAAGGTCGAGATCAGGAAGTCAGACCCTTTCAAAGTAAAACGGAGAGATAATAAGATGCTCGAAGAATTCGTGTCCCGGTTTCAAATGGAACGAACGGACTTGCCTCTGATCGCAGACAATTGGGCCGTTCATGCCTTCACCCAGGGACTCAATACACAAAGCCCATTGGCTTCACATAAGTTGAAGCAAAATCTATTAGAATATCCGGCTGTAACTTGGGTCAACATACATAATCAGTATTAATCAAAAATTAGGGTCGAAGACGATCAGTTTTGGACCCCTTCCGAGTATGTTTATCCCATCAAAGCTATTGACATATCCAATAGAGACATTGATCACGAACCACAATCAAATAAGGACTGGTATCAACCAGACAACAGAGATCGAATAGGTAATGGGTCCGGACGAAACCCTATGAGAAGTGAAAGGAGAAAGGATCATGGTCAAAATAATCGTTGACTCATGAGCAAAAGTGGTTTTGATGGGCCCATCGAGCCTAAGGAAGCTCCATAGTTATCGGAATACAACTTCAATGTCGATGCTGCTGCCATCGTATCTGCAATTGGATGCATCAAAGACACCAAGTGGCCTCAACCTCTACAGTTCGATCCATCCTAAAGGGACCCTAACCTAATATGTAAATATCACGGCACTCACGTCCACAGAACGGAAGATTGACGACAATTGAGAGAGGAAGTAGCCCGATTATTCAACAACGGATATCTCCGAGAATTATTGAATGATCGAGCCAAAATCCATTTCAGGAATAGGGACTCTAATAAGAAGATCGAGTAGGAGGAACATCAGCACGTCATTAACATGATCATCGAGGTGGTCGACGTCCCCTAGTTCTGATGTTAAAGTGCACCAAAGTGTCCATCACTAGAGAAAAATGGACTCGAGATTACGTGCTAGAAGGAACCTTGTCTTTCAACAATGAGGAAGCTGAAGGCATCATGCAGCCACACGATGATGCATTGGTAATATCTGCACTCATAAATAAAACTCGATTTAAGCGTGTGTTGAATGATCCAGGTAGCTCAGCCAATATCATCAGATCGAGAGTAGTAGAGCAGCTGGGTCTGTAAGACTAAATTGTGCATGCAGTTCGAATTCTAAAAGTATTCAATATGGCGTGTGAGACCACTAAAGGGGAGATAACACAACCGGTGAACACCGTCGGAACCATTCAGGAAGTAAAATTCTACATGATTGAAGGAGATATGAGATACAATGCTCTATACCGGAGTTTGTGGATTCACAACATAAGGTCAGTACCCTGGACACTACACCATGTGTTGTAATTCCTAATGCCAGGAGGGATTAAAATGATTTATGGAGAACAACCGACCACAAAGGAGATGTTTGCAGTCGACGAGGTGGTCGCGATATCCGCACTTTATACACCAAAGGATTTGAGTTTGATCGCCAAGGGAGGGACCAAATAAAAATCACCAGAGAAGCAGGGACGGATGAGGATGACGACTACGGAGTTCCCAGATCCTTTATAGTCCCCGACGATTCCGACGCCACCAAATCAACAGTCGAAGAACTGGAACAAGTCATATTGATTGAGCACCTGCGCGATCGTAAGGTTTACCTGGTCACGGGATTAAATCCCGAGCTGAGGAAAAAACTCATTAAATTCCTTATGGCTATTATATATTGTTTTGGTTGGTCCCACCTCAACATGACAGGGATCCCGCCGGAGATAACTACCCACAAACTTAGCCAGGATCCAAAGTTCTACCCATCCAAATAGAAAATGAGGCCTCAGTCTGAAGTCAAGCATCCATTCATCAAAGGTGAGGTATCTAAACTCCATAAAATATGGTCCATCCGGGAGGTTAAATACCCTGATTGGTTAGAATATGTACTGGTAGTCCATAAAAGGGGAATAAATTAAGAATGTGTGTAGACTACAAAGACTTGAATAAGGCATGCCCCAAGGACTCTTTCCCTCTGCCCAACATCAATCGCATAATCGATGTGATGGCCAGCCATGAGATCCTCAGCTTTCTCGATGCCTTTTTCATCTACAACCAAATTCGAATAGACCCTAGCGACCAGAAAAAAATGTCCTTCATCAGTAAGTACGTCACCTACTATTACAACGTAATGACATTCAAAATAAAAAATGCCGGTGCCACTTACCAACGCTTAGTAAATCGAATGTTCGAAGAACAAATAGGAAATAAATGGAGGTTTACATTGAAGATATGTTAGTTAAGTCCTTGCGAGCAGAGGACCATTTGAAACATTTTCAGGAAACCTTCAATGTGTTCAAGAAATACAATATGAAGCTAAACCCATAGAAATGCGTGTTCGAAGTCGGGTCCGATAAATTTCTCGGGTTCATGGTGTCTAACCAGGGAATCGAGATCAACCCCGATAAAATCAAGGCCATAGAGGACATTACCGTAGTGTGCAATGTCAAGGTTGTTTAAAGGTTAATCGGGCGCATAGTCGTGTTAGGCTGATTCATTTCAAGGTCCTCCGACAAGAGCCATCGGTTCTTCTCGTTATTAAAGAATAAGAATAACTTCTCGTGGACCCCGAAGTGTCAAAAAGCCTTGGAAGAACTCAAGTAGTACCTTTTGAGCCCGCCTTTGCTCCATACTCCAAAGGCAGATGAATAGATGTACCTGTACCTGGCATATCTGAAAAAGCGGTAAGTGGAGTCCTAGTAAGGGAAGAGGAATGTACGCAATTTCCTATTTACTATGTTAGCAGGACTATAGGCGAGGCCAAAACTAGGTATCCTCACCTTAAAAAAGTGGCGATCATTTTGCTAAGCTTCTCTAGGAAGTTAAAACCATATTTTCAATGTCATCCCGTATGTTTCGTGAATACTTACTCATCGAGGAACATAATGCATAAGATCAAACTCTCTGGATGATTGGCCAAATGGGTCGTGGAAATCAGCGGGTAAGATATCGAATATCGACCCTGAACCGCCATTAAATCTCAAATTTTGGTAGACTTTGTGGCCCATTTCACGCCAGCCCTGATTCCTAAGGTCGAGAAGGAGTTGTTGTTGAACCTAGGGACCTCCTTCGCATCTGGACCCTTGATGCGTGGCTAGAATTCATGATTTTAAGCATTATATACCTTGCATTTTATGTGCTTTAATGATAAAAATACACGTCGTATGTGCCTAATGGGGTTTATTTTATGTGTAGGTGAATTGGAAATGGAAACGGGGCTAAACGGATGCAAATACGTCGAAAAATACGCGAAAGGGGACACCCGGGCGATAGCCGGGCGACAGATCCAAACAGCCTGACCCAGCCTGGCCTTAGCCAGGCGTTTGGGCTGAAACGCCAGTCCTAGCCTGGCGTTAGCAAGGCGTTTGGGCTGAAACGTCAGAGTCCCCAGTCGGCCAGAAACCGAGTTTTGACGGGTTTTAAGTGTTTCCAAGTTGGAATATAAGTCTTTTACACGTTTAGGGTTCATCCTAAACATATAAATAGACCCAAAAACATCACATT
>ML408861.1:0-13459 GCA_005239525.1 Nicotiana knightiana
ATATATATATATATATATATATATATATATATATATATATATATATATATATATATTTGGGATGGAGTTCCCTAGGATGATTGTCCATAAGTACTGAGTGATTGAGTACTCTAAGAGTGTAAGTACGTGAGATTTTCATTATGTTGTATTGCATATGACATGTACATTAGCATTTAGACATAGAGATGTCATATTTCTCATATCATTCATATTTGATCTATTTTCCTGGAATTGAGTTTAACTGTTGACCTTGAAGCATGATTACATTTTTATACTGTTATTTTCTATAATTGGACTGTGCTTGTTGAGCTCACCACTACTTTCAGCCCAAAGGTTAGTCTTGTTACTTATTGAGTACATTGGATCGGTTGTACTCATACTAAAATTTTCACTTCATGTGCAGATCTAAGTACTTCCGGATACGTCAGTTGCTAGATTTTGGAGATAATATGTTGGGGACTATCGAGGTAGTTGCTTGTAGTTCGCAGACCTTGACTCTCTTTCCTTTCAGTTATTGTACTGTTCTATATTTTCAAACAATATTTTTATCCGTCGGACTGTGTTGTCATTTAGATGTACATATACTTAGTGACACCGGGTTTTGGGAGTGTATTGTATAAAAGAAAGTATTTTGTTTCAAATTGTGGGATTTTTACTCTTAAATTTAATTATTGTGTTTTCGAAATTAAAGGAAGTTTGTGGTTTATTGAAGTTGTCGACTTGCCTAGTGTTAAGATAGGGCCCATCACGACAGGTGGGATTTTAGGTCGTGCCAAGTTGGTATTAGAGCCTAGGTTACATAGGTGTCACGAGTCAAGAGAAGGTTTAGTAGAGTCTTGCAGATCGCTACGGAGACGTCTGTACTTATCTTCGAGAGGCTGTCGAACCCTTAGGAAAATTTCACTTTCTTCTATTCCGACGTGCGAATTGAATAATTCCAGAAACTAAATTTCTATTATTCTATTCTCTCACTGGTGGTGAGGACACGTACTACCGGATCAGACGGTCAGCCACCAGTGCCACCAGTTTGGGCCACGAGAGGTCGGCGCCATAGTAGAGGCCACGATCGTGGTCGAGCCTGAGGTGTAGCTCATATAGAAGTTAGAGCAGCATCTGTAGAACCACCAGTTACACCAACTCTGGAGCAGGTTCAAGATATAGTTGACCCGGCGAGACCAGCTCAGGCACCACCTATGCCTATTGTGATTCCAGGCCTTTAGGAGGCTTTGGCCAAAATATTGACTATTTGCACTAGCCTTGCTCAGGTGGTTTCGGCTCAGGTCACACCAGCCACTTCTCAGGCCGGGGGAGATACTCATACCCATGTCGCATGTACTACGAAGCAGGTAGTGCAGGGCTTTAGATACGGCGGGCACTACCATTCCATCCAGTTGCAGCTGCTCAGGCCTAGGCGGGTCCTATTATGAATGATGAGGAGCAGAAGAGACTCGATAGATTTGGGAGACTCCAACCTCCATCATTCAGTGGAACTGAGTCAGAGGGTGCTCAGGATTTCTTGGGTAGATGCCAGCGGGTTCTTCGTACAATGGGTATTTTGGAGACCAATGAGGTCTCATTTACTAATTTTCACCTGACATGGGCAGCCTTCAGACGGTGGGAGACTTATGAAGAGGAGCAGACTAGTTGGTGCAGCAACACTTTCATGGAATGAGTTCTCCGTATTACTCTTGGAGAAGTTTGTGACACAAACCTGGAGGGAGAAGCTGCGCAGGCAGTTCGAGTATCTACGTCAAGAGGACCTGTCTGTGACTCAGTATGAGATGCAATTTTCAGAATTGGCTTGTCATGTATTCTTGTTGGTTCCCACCGAGAGGGAAAATATCAGGAGGTTCATTAGTGGCCTCAACCAATAAGTCTATTTTTGTTATGACTCTGGGGAATGTAGCGGGCGCTAAATTCGATGAGGGGGTTGATAGTGCTCGGCAACTAGTGATGGTCCGTATTTTTCACGATCCAAACTGGAGGATCATGACTAGCACCCGGGCCATACTTGCCGAGCACCAATGAACATTTTATCTAATCTTCTTTATTATCTTTAAGAGCTGACGAGATCAATATAAATGGTAGATATGGATCACGAATAATCAACAATGAAAGATAAGTGCATGAACATACATCACATGGGATGACAAGACTTCTAAGAAACTACATATAAGGTACGAGCTACAACGCTGCCATGAAAAACTATACAACAAAAATTAGCCAATAAGGCATACCAAACTATACATGAGTCAAAACCTGTCTATGAGCCTCTAAAGGGGCATAAATTATGCAACATTACCGGAACATATCCCCGACATACCCATAATATCTATAACAAAAATGCATACCAAGACCACGACAAGTCAGAATAAGGGATCTTGCCAACAACTGCTGAACTGGGAAGCCTACTGTGGTGGGGGATCTATGTCTACCTGTCTATCAGGACCTGCAGCACGACATGTAGCGTCCAGTAATAAAGAGGATGTCAGTACGAATAAAGTATTGAGTATGTAAGGCAGGAAAGCATAAGTAAGAACAGTAATGTAAACAGGGATAGAGAACATACAACCTGTAACATCTATGTACCTCTGAGGGCTACTGACATGAAATGCTTGATACATACATACATATACATAAACTTTTAAAACATATGCCTCTGTGGGCATCATCATCATCATATCATACCCGGCCGTAATAGGCTCGATAAAAAGTACCCGGCCATGTGGAGCTCGGTAAAACCCAACTGATCAATGGTTGCACAATAGGTGTCATACCCGACCGACTATAGCGCGGCTCGGTAGAGTGTGTATATATATATATATATATATATATATATATATATATATATATAATGCATGTATGACTCATTGGAATCATATTCTGAACCTTTCGGAGTGACGTAAAGTCGATATTCTTCGTACACGGTATTAGGACTTACTCTTCATCAAGAATGTTATAAGAATCAGGAAGTACCAACAACATTGATAACATAAGAATAATAGAAGCAACCTCAACATCAATTATTCCAGAAGAAGGGAAACAATGTAAGTACTGCTAGCTCCTAAGAGTAGAGTATCTTTGGAAGCTCGTCCATTGCATTATGTACAATCGGAGTCGTGCAAAAGAAGGAAAGGGATAGCCTCACATACCTTGTATATATACGGACCAACCTCCAGCTATGAAAACGTCATGACTCCTTAATATACAATAAGAGAAACGACACTATCGTTATCGTTTAAACATTCGTAACTATTATGTATCGACCATAACATATTTTACGATGAAACGGACAGAACCTCCCCTATACAAATGACTTCACACAAGTTAAAGCGATCAGAAAACAGCCCAAACAACATCAATAATCATATTGAGCCTCCCAAAATAGTCCACCAACCAACATCATTACTATCAACCCTTTGGATATATATTTCACAAGTTCTAGCTTCAATGACTTAGCCGTAACTTGGAAAATCTTAAATACATGTAGAGCAAGAGGTTCCTCACCTATAAAAAGAAATAAAAACTCCAACTTGACCTTAATTTTCCACGAAACATCCCTCCAATGCTGCCACAACAACAGGGAAGCGAAACTAGCAATCAATTAGGGTTTTTCGGTACTAGAATCACTTTAGAAGGCTTGAAATCACTTAAGGTTGATATTAAAAACTTGAGGGAGTATTTACAGAACATAAACCCTTTAAAACAACCTCCCACACGAACTTGAACAACACAAAAAATGAACAACAACAAGAAGAACAAGAAACTTACTAGCGCCACGGGATTCCCGACACTTGATTTGTGTTGTTTACCCTTTGTTTGGGTCTTGAATCTTGAGAGAACCTTAAGAGGGTGTTTCTGGGGTTATAAGGTCTAAATATACTGAAAATTAATGACTTAAAACGGGTTCTAAGCATATTATATATATCCATCTCTCTTAAACCGACTATGTGGGACCCATAGAGAGGTGCTTTGCGCGGTCTCGCGAAAATGCAAATATCTCTCTATTATGATATCGTATTGATGAACGGTTAGATGCGTTGGAAACTAGACTCATAGATATTCAATTTTGTGAATATATCACCCCGTAATTCCAATTAGATTGGGAGAAAATCTTAGTAACATTTTACCTAAAGCTTAAGTAAAACTATGAACCTAAGTTGCGACAACTCTTGTCGACTTTTGTTTCATAACTCGTTTGACTTCTAGACTTATGATACGGATATTATGTGATTCAAATACCTTAAAACACGACCTCTTGAAAATATTAAGCACCCCTAGGTCTACCGAAAATATGGGTTACAACATTCTTGATTTGTTTAACTTCTAATACTTGTTAATCACCCTTATACACTCTTGTATCATTTAAGACCAATAGGATTAACTTCTTATCATCTCAAAGATAATCTCTTCTCATATTTACGTCGACTATTATGGAATGAACGAACGTACGTGATTATGGGTTGTAACACCCTCCCCCCCTTAGGAAGATTCGTCCTCGAATGTAAGGGTTTATGGGAAGCCTAACTCATCGTGGATTCCAATGGAAATTTCTGGCCGAGTTTTTCCCCTATAAAATGGATACTAGACAAACTTGCATGCAACCCAATGTATTGCCTTGAAAGGCTACACAAAGCATTATTGATATGTACATTATTTGCATATCACCATTGTGTATTAAGGAAGAGTATTCTCAAGCTATTGCTTACCTCATGGAGCTGTTTCACCTTCAAATGCGTCTTGCGTTCCCCTGGCATCCTCGTTATCTTCATTCTGGAAAAGGTAAGGGTAGTTAGACTTCATCTCCTCTTATGCTTCCCATGTCATTTCTTCCATGTTCTTGTTCCTCCACAATACTTTGACGGAAGCTACATCCTTTGTTCTTAACTTGCGGACTTGTTGATCTAATATAGCCACTAGCACTTCTTCATATGATAGATATTCTGTAACTTGTACATTTTTGATAGGGACGACCCGAGAAGGGTCTCCAATACATTTCCTCAACATAGATACATGGAATATCGAGTGGAAAAATTCCAATTCGGATGGAAATTCTAACTCATAAGCAACCTGTCCAATTCGTCGAAGAATATTGTACGGACCGATATACCGCAGACTCAGCTTACCCTTCTTCCCAAAATTCATAACACCCTTCATCAGCGAGATCCTCGGGAAAACCCAATCACCAACCTCAAACTCTAGATCACGACGTCGGACATCAGAATAAGACTTTTGCCTGCTTTGTGCCATCCTTAACTGCTCTTGTATCAGTTTCACCTTCTCAATGGCTTGGTGAATTAAATCTGGCCCATATAGTTCTGTTTCACCAATTTCGAACCATCCAAGTGGTGATCTACATCTCCTCCCATATAGTGCCTCGTACGGGGCCATTTTAATACTGGAATGGTAGCTATTATTGTAGGAAATCTCTATGAGTGGAAGATGGTCATCCCAATTCCCCTTGAAATCTAGAACACATGCTCGTAGCATATTTTCAAGTTCTGAATGGTATGTTTAGCCTGTCCGTCAGTTTGTGGATGGAATGCATTGCTTAGATTCACTTGTGTTCCTAAACCCTTCTGAAAAGACCTCCAAAAGTTAGCCGCAAATTGTGCTCCTCGGTCTGATATAATAGATATTGGCACACCATGAAGCCTAACAATCTCCTTGATATACAACTTTGCATAATCTTCAGCTGTGTAAGTTGTCTTAATTGGCAGAAAATGGGCACATTTTGTAAGTCGATCAACGATCACCCATATGGAGTCAAACTTATGATAAGAGCGGGGTAATCCAATAACTAAGTCCATATTAATCACCTCCCATTTCCAGGTCGGAATCTCGATATTCTGAAGCAATCCACTGGGTTTCTGATGTTCGATTTTTACTTGTTGACAATTACACTGGGCTACAAATCCTGCAATAGACTTCTTCATGTTATCCCACCAATACTGCTCCTTAACATCATGATACATCTTCGTCGAGCCGGGATGTATGGAATATCGAGATTGATGAATCTCAATCATAACCTTCTCTCTCAACCCTGCCACATCAGGCATACATAACTGGCCCTGGTATCTCAGTACCCCATCTGCTCCGATCTGAAAAGCCGTAATCTTACACTGTTGAATGCTCTCCCTCAATCGTACTAAGGTTGGATCTTCATATTGCCGTGCTTTTACCTCGGCTACCAAAGATGATTCTGATGTATTCTGTACAGTAACCCCTCCATCATCAGAGTCTAACAATCTAATTCTCATATTGGATAGCTGATGAAGCTCTTTAGTCAACCCCTGTCTACCTGCCTCAATGTGTACTAAGCTTCCCATTGAATTACGACTAAGAGTGTCTGCCACAACATTGGCTTTACCGGGATGGTACAATATCTCGACATCATAACCTTTAAGTAATTCAAGCCACCTACGCTGCCTCAAATCCAACTCCTTCTGCTTGAAGATGTATTGTAAACTCTTGTGATCTGTGTAGATGTCAACATGGACACCGTATTAATAGTGCCACCATATCTTCAAATCATATATTAATGCAGCCAACTCCAAATCATGAGTCGGGTAATTCTTTTCATGCTTCTTCAATTGTCTTGATGCATAAGCAATCACCTTCCCATGTTGCATCAATACGCACGCCAAACCTATACCTGAGGCATCACAATATACCACATAACCTTCTGTTCCTTCTGGGAGAGTGAGCATTGGCGCAGATGTCAATCAATTCTTTAACTCCTAAAAACTTGGTTCACAAGCGTCAGACCACTGGAACTTAGTAGCTTTCTCTGTTAACTTAGTCAATGGTGCTGATATAGAGGAAAACCCTTCTACAAATCGCCTATAATATCCTGCTAGCCCCAAGAAGCTGCGAACTTCTGATGGTTTTGTAGGTCTCGGCCAATTCTTTACTGCATCGATCTTTTGAGTGTCGACACTAATACCCTCGTAAGATATCACATGGCCAAGGAATGCTACTGAATTTAGCCAAAATTCACATTTGGAGAGCTTAGCATATAATTACGATCCTGAAGCGTTTGTAATACTATCCGCAAGTGGCCCACATGTTCCGCCTCCGAACGAGAATACACCAAAATGTCATCAATGAATACGATTACGAACACATCAAGATAGGGCATGAATACAGTACTCATGAGATCCATAAAAGCTGTTGGGGAATTTGTTAGCCCGAACGACATCACCGAGAACTCAAAGTGCCCATATCTTGTCCGGAAGGCCGTCTTTGGAATATCCTTCTCCTTAACCCTCACCTGATGATACCCTGAACATAAGTCAATCTTGGAGAAATACTTGGCACCCTGGAGTTGGTCAAACAAGTCTTCAATACTTGGAAGGGGGTGCTTGTTCTTTGTAGTAAACTTATTCAACTGTCGATAATCAATACACATCCTTAACGACCCGTCTTCTTCTGCACGAACAGGACTTGCGCACCCCGAGGTGAAGTGCTAGGCCTAATAAAGCCCTTATACAGCAAGTCCTTTAGCTGTGCCTTCAACTCTTGCACCTCTGCCGGGGCCATCCTGTATGGAGGAATGGATATGGGTTGAGTGGCAGGCAACACATCAATACTAAACTCAGTCTCCCTTTCAGGAGGAAGGCATGGGAGTTCATCTAGGAAAACATCTGGAAATTCATTGACCACGGGGATTGATTGTAGAGTAGGCGGCTTCGTCTACGCATCCCTAACACGAACGAGATGATAAAAGTATCCTTTTGAGATCATCTTCCTTGCCTTAAGATAGGAAATAAACCTACCTTTTGGCGTAGCAATGTTCCCTTTCCATTCAATGATGGGCTCATCAAGAAATTGAAACCTAACCATCTTCGTACGACAATCAACATTTTCATAGCATGAGGCCGACCAGTGTATTCCCATTATCACGTCGAAATCAACCATTTCTAATTCAACTAAATTCGCCGAGGTTTGACGACTACAAATCATCACTTTGCAACCTCTATATACCCTTCTACCAATCACAGAATCTCCGATCGGAGTAGTTACCGCAAGTGGTTTACTTATCAATTCAGGTTCAACACCAAACTTATTAGCCACAAAAGGTGTAACATATGATAATGTAGATCCCGGATCAATCAACGCATATACATCGTAAGAAAACACAGACAATATACCTGTAACAACATCCTGAGACGACTCGAGATCCTGTCGATCTACTAGAGCGTAGGTTCAATTTTGAGCACCACCCGAACTCGGAACTGCACCTCTACCTCTACCACGACCTGTCGACTGCTGAAAATCCCATGTTGGAAGTCGAACTAATGAGGAAGAACTAGACACAGATCCGAGGCCTCTGAAACTGTGGAGGAGCACTAGCTACAGGTGGCGCCGAACTCCTCGAGGAATGGGGCCTAACACTACCTATGAAGTCATCAGAATACCCTAGAAATCTCGAACTCTTATGCTGGCCCCTATCCTGCTCCCTACCTGCCCTTTGCTGGCGCTTACGATCCTCTAGGGCCTGGGCATAAGCCTGAATAAGGGAAATATCCATGCCCTCCACCAAGGAGGCTGTCGTGCACTTATTTATCAGATGTGGTCCCAACCCGTTCACGAATATATGTACCCTATCACTCAATTCGGCCACTATATGAGGAGCATACCTTGCTAAAGAATCAAACTGTGTGCTATACTCTCGCACACTCATATTACCTTGTCTAAGGTTCAAGAACTTATCAGCTCTAGCTCGTCGTATCTCAACTGCAAATAGTGACGAAAAAAGGCCTCAGAAAATTCTTTCCACATAGCTGGAGGGGCGTTCACACCGCTGGATCTCTCCCAACTATCATACAAGAAAACCGCTAAATCCCGTAATCGATAAGAAGCCAACTCTACTGCCTCTGTATCTGTAGCATGCATAACCCGTATTGTACGATGAACCTGGTCAATAAAATTTTACGGGTCCTCCTTGGGGTCTGATCCGATAAACACTGGAGGGTCTAGATTAATAAAATCATGAACTCTCGTACTAATCGGTTTAACAACAACACCGGTATTTTTCCTATGAGCCTGAGCAGCTACCAAGCTAGTCAATAGCTACACCGCACTCTGCATATCCTGGTCTGTAGTGCCAGACAAAGGAACTGGTGGTGCTGGGTGCCTCCTAATAACCTCTGGATGAGACGGAGTAGATGAGGTATGAGACGTCATCTCACTCTGAGCCTCACTTTGGCCTGCTCTGGCTTGAGGCACCTTACTGGTACCATCTTCCGCAGCTATATCAATCCGTCTACTAATCGCTTGCTTCCTAGTTGAAGGCATCACTGAAAGAAAACAAGGTTAATATTAGATACGAACACTAAAGACTCAACTCTTCGCACAATCTAGATTAAGGAAGAAGGAAACAACCCTAGATTTCATGTAGTCTCCTGATTATAAATGTGGCGTGCTACATATCCATAATCAAGACTATACAAGACACGGCTCATAGACAACCCCTAGGACAGACCTGCTCTGATACCAAGTTTATCACGACCCAAACTAGAGGATCATGACTAGCACCCAGGCCATACTTGCCGAGCACCAATGAAATTCTTATCTAATCTTCTTTATTATCTTTATGGGCTGACGAGATCAATATAAATGGTAGATATGGATCATGACCAATCAACAATGAAAGATAAGGGCATGAACATACATCACATGGGATGACAAGACTGCTAAGAAACAACATATAAGGTACAAGATACAATGCTGCCATGAAAGACTATACAACAAAAAATTAGCCAACAAAGCATACTAACTATACATGAGTCAACACCTGTCTATGGGCCTCTAAAGGGGTATAAGTGATGCAACATTGCCGGAACAGGGCCCCGACATACCCATAATATCTATAACAAAAATGCATACTAAGACCACGACAAGTCCGAAGAAGGGATCTTGCCAACAATCGCTGAACATGGAAGCTTACTGTGGTGGGGGAGCTGTGTTTACCTGTCTATCAGAACCTGCAGCACGACATGCAGCATCCACAAATAAAGAGGACGTCAGTACGAATAAACTACTGAGTATGTAAGGCAGGAAAGCATAAGTAAGAACAGTAATGTAAACAGGGATAGATAATATACAACCTGTAACATCTGTGTACCTATGAGGGCTACTAAAATGAAATGCGTGATACATACATACATATACATAAACGTTTAAAACATACGCCTCTGTGGGCATCATCATCATCATATCATACCCGGCCGTAATAGGCTCAGTAAAACGTACCCGGCAACGTGGAGCTCGGTAAAACCCAACTGACGGTGGTTGCACAATAGGTGCCGGTGGCTCGGTAGAGTAAAATATATACATATATATATATATATATAAATATATATATATATATATATATATATATATATAAAATGCATGTAGGACTCATTGGAATCATATTCTGAACCTTTCAGAGTGACGTAAGGTCGATATTCTCCGTATACGTTATTAGGACTAACTCTTCATCAAGAATCTTAAGAATTAGGAAGTACCAACAACATTGATAACATAATAATAATAGAAGCAATCTCAACATCAATTATTCCAGAAGAAGGGAAACAATGTAAGTACTGCTAGCTCCTAAGAATAGAGTATATTTTGAAGCTCGTCCATTGCATTATTTAGAATCGGAGTCGTGCAAAAGAAGGAAAGGGATAGCCTCACATACCTTGTATATATACTGCCCAACCTCAAGATATGCAAACATCACGACTCCTTAATCTACAATAAGAGAAACGATACTATCGTTATCGTTTAAGCGTCGTAACTATTATGTATCGACCATAACATATTTTACGATGAAACGGACAGAACCTCCCCTATACAAATGACTTCACACAAGTTAAAGCGATAAGAAAACAGCCCAAACAACATCAATAATCATATTGAGCCTCCCAAAATAGTCCACCAACCAACATCATTACTATCAACCCTTTGGATATATATATTTCACAAGTTCTAGCTTCAATGACTTAGCCGTAACTTGGAAAATCTTAAATACATGTAGAGTAAGACGTTCCTCACCTATAAAATGAAATAAAAACTCCAACTTGACCTTAATTTTCCACGAAACATCCCTCCAATGCTGCCACAACAACAGGGAAGCGAAACTAGCAATCAATTAGGGTTTTTCGGTACTAGAATCACTTTAGAAGGATTGAAATCACTTAGGGTTGATATTAAAACTTGAGGGAGTATTTACAGAACAAAAAACCTTTAAAACAACCTCCCACACGAGCTTGAACAACACAAAATGAACAACAACAAGAAGAACAAGAAACTTACTAGCGCCACGGGATTCCCGACACTTGATTTATGTTGTTTTCCCTTTGTTTGGGTCTTGAATCTTGAGAGAACCTTAAGAGGGTGTTTCTAGGGTTCTAAGGTCAAAATATACTGAAAATGAATGACTTAAAACGGGTTCTAAGCATATTATATATGATATAGTTTGCTTACTCCAAGTATCTTGATCTATTTATCTTACTGTGGTATCAGAGCCAGCACATCCTTTCGGAGGGAGGAACAGTTTACTAAATATATCTGAGTCGTTTCCATCATCCTCTTCCCTAGAAAAAATGAATATGTCTCCTACTCTATATAAAACCTTGTCCAAAAAATATGATTATCTCTATGAAGTTGATATCCTACCCGATGAACAAAAAGTATCTTCCACTGAACTGCCCCTAATAAACCCTTACTCAGCTTTTGCCAAAAAATCATTTGCACCATGGACCCAAATCCGTTCCTTAGTCCAACACAAACCAAAAGGGTCAAAGAATATGCTGCTGCCTCAAAACTTGACCAACATCCTATTCTTGCTACTCGAGAGGAACAATTTATTACCCTCCAAATTCCAGATGATTTTCCCAGACAATGGAGAGGTCATGGTTTCACCCATATCCATTTTGGTGCTATCCGAATTGCTCTCACTTATCATGGAAGAAAAGGTCAACCTGTTGTTGCCCGACTTTCTCTTCTAGATACAAGATACTTGGAGTACCAACATGCAAATTTGGGTACTGCGGAAGTTACCTTAAATGCAGGAACTGTCTTCATAACTATTTTCCCAAATTTCAACATGTCCCTTTTTGATCCATACTTAACCGAAGCACTAAAAATCCAAGTCCAAATTCAAGGTGCCCCACAAGCCAAAGATTCTATCCAAGCCACTCTTCATCACCAAATGGCGTGGCGGGTCCAAAATCATGCCATGGATCTATGCCTTCCCGGAGGAGAAAATGCTTTACTCTTGAATATTGCAAAGGAAACACCATGTGCACCCAAATACCCAGACAAATTTCTAGAGATGAGCTTGTCAAAATTCAAAATTCTTCCTGATTCCTGGATCACAAATTATGAAAAGTTAAGGGAACCAGAAGAACCTCTACAATTTGGTGAGCCAAGTTTTACCAAAAGAAATGATAAAACCGTTTGCATAAGTTTTGACCATTCCCATCTCAAAAAACCAAATAAAACCATATTTTCTTGCCAAATGATCCAACCCAAAGATAAATATCCAGACCCTGACCCTGAAAGAGAACTTTTCTGGAACATACAAACCATCATGGAAGAACATGACTGGTGTCAACATTTCGACAAAGAAGGCAAAAGAGTTTGGTGGTACAAATGCCCCTTTACGGGACACTGCCCTTGGGATCTCGATTGCGATTGCCAAGATTGTTTGGAAGATCCAATTGGAGAATATGATGAACACCACCAGCGTCACTGGGAAAGATTTGGCCTCAACAAGCCCAAACAAAAATCCAAGAAAAAGGGGAAAGCTACTGAAAAGCAATTCCGAGCCAGATATGAAAATAAAGATCCTTCAATTGGTTCATTGAGCCGTCCAGGAAAATATGAATTTCTTGTCAGCTACAAACCCCAAGAATGGCCAAAATTACCAAAAAACTTCACTCCAAGTTGGGAAGATAGTGAAATCACCCCAGAATCCAATAAACCACCTAAACCTAAAACTCCATCAACCCAAAAATCCACACACCCACAAATATTCATGATGAGCCCTTCAAGTTCCAGCCATACCCAAGATTTTCCTCCACTCCAACCTTTTGAAAAAGAAGGTATCAGCCATGCTCCAAAACCCCTCAAGAAAAACATAGTATTACCTTCTGGAGAAAACCCCCCCAACAAGTGACATCGAGGCGACAATGAACTGGAAATCATAAAATTCCATCTGCCAAAACAAAGTGCTCAATAATATTGGCAACACCATAAAAAACGTGGCCCATACACAAAACAAGTTGATGAGCAAAGTAGAAACAATTGAGAAAAAGGTGGAGCAGACATCGTCTCAGCATGCAGGACTAATCAAAGCCTTGGAGCTAAGATTGGCAAATTTACAATATGAGATTTGTCCGCCAGGAACTTCACTTTTCCAGTTCTTTCAACAACAACAAAAAGAGACGATTTCACTTAAGGA
>ML408861.1:13484-27296 GCA_005239525.1 Nicotiana knightiana
AAAATTCCATCTGCCAAAACAAAGTGCTCAATAATATTGGCAACACCATAAAAAACGTGGCCCATACAAAAAACAAGTTAATGAGCAAAGTAGAAACAATTAAGAAAAAGGTGGAGCAGACATCATCTCAGCATGGAGGACTAATCAAAGCCTTGGAGCTAAGATTGGAAAATTTACAATATGAGATTTGTCCTCCAGGAACTTCACTTTTCCAGTTCTTTCAACAACAACAAAAAGAGACGATTTCACTCAAGGAACAGATCCAACTTTTGAGAAATGATCGTTTTGAGTCACAAAAAACCCCACTTTTCTCTTCAAAACCTACCTTCTACCCCATGTCAACACAAGCATATTCCCCACCAAAAATGGACAACACCTTTTCTACTTTTCCTACTACCTCACACCATCCTATCTCTTTCACCCAACCCTTAAAAGAAGAAACTGAATTTGATATTGCAAAAATGGGTTGGGAAAGGAAAGATGCTCTTGCAGCCAGGAAACAAACAAAGAAAATGCGAGACCAAGGAGAAAGTTAAAAGGGATCCAACCCTGAAAATCTAATGATTTCTGATCAGAAGATTCCGGACATCTATGTCTCCCAGCCAAGAAACATGTCAGAAGGAGATACTACATGGTCAGAATATCTAAATTCCTCTGACAATGATACAATGGAAGAAAGCTCTCAATCAAGTAATGATTTCAAAGAAAACTCTTCCGAAGAAGATGATCCCCCAATATTTGTGAGTCAACCAAGAGATCCAGAAATATCTGAAGTAGAGGAGGAACAAGAAGGCATGACAGGTGAACCGATACCAGAAAGAAGACAGGAACCCATGGCGTCAAAACCAGTTGGAACTGGCTTCCACACTTTCACCTTAGACGACGTCAAAGTTTCAAAATGGCCTCAAAGAATCCAAGACTTCTATACTTGGATGGTGACCAAAAATTTGGTGGAACGAGAAAAGTATATCATCCTGTCAGAACTAACTTCACGGTTCTCAGGAATCCTTAGGGATTGGTGGAATTCACTTGGGATTCAAGATAAAAATACTTTTCTTACATCCCAGGATTTTGCCTTCAACATCAGAATCCTACATGAAGTTTTCTGCGGAGATACTNAATGAAGGCTTTCCCAAAGATGATCCAGTTGAATGGAAAAATTATTCCAAATCCGCAAATTTTTAGGTGGGCTCAATGGTTCTCTCCATACAAGTTCCAAGTCAAGCACCTCAAAGGAAAGGATAATATTCTCGCAGATTTTCTATCTCGACCAGAAGAGTTTTCAAGGAGATTTTCCTCAGCAAAGCTGAAGCCTAAACAAAACCTAACCAATCAGATTTTCATGTTCTCAAATATATCGGGAACAAGTTCATTGAAGCTAACAGATCATCCACCGGAGTTGTTCAACCTCATGGATCCCTTTGATCCGTCAATTATTATGGAAAGAAGGACTTATTATGAGCTTCAAGTTTTTCGGCAACACGGAGGATCAATTCTCAAGCAATATGGGATCAATCCAGAATATTCTTTCTGCCATATATTCATAGCTCAAGTGAAGGATTTTCCACAAGAATTATTATGGTTTTTCTGGTACATGTGCCATCAGTACTACATTTTCATGCAATTTAAGTGTAATGTCTTCAAAGATTTTGACAACATTGAACCAACTCTTAAAGTGTTTCTATTATGGTTCAAGCCTAGAAGATATTGGATAAAATGTTTTAATGATTCCTACAATGCAAAGGTATTCATGTTTCACAGGCCAATGAAGATTATTAACGGAAAAGTCCAGGCACAAGCAGAGTCGTCATTCTGGTGGAAATTTCCCGTGTCCATATTATCCATGGAAGAAGAATATAGTGAAGCACAAAGAATTATCTTCCAGAAAAATAGGTGCATCCCGAGAGAAATATGGCCAAAAGATTGGGCAAGCTGGAATTACACCAGCACTCATCCTCACTGGGAAAAAGTCCGAGAAGCAGCAAAGGAATATCAAACTCCGTATGAAATCATCTGGGAAAGAATCACTCATGACATCTCCAGATTAAGGTTGCGGATCAAATCCCTTAATCCAAAAGAGAAGGAACGTAGAAAAGAAGAACCGTCGAGTTCCAGGCATTACTACACAAGATCTCTGAAAATATGCCTAGAAGATAAACCGAGAAAATCAATGGAAGATAATCATCCTTTTTAATCTCATCATAATCCCACATTACCTACCAAAAACCCTAAAAAATCATCTACCCATGCCAAGACAAAATTCCACATCCTTCCAAACCATCTGGGTCCCACTTTCACATGCTTCCACATGCCTCCATATGTTCCGTCACATGCAGCACACTATTTTCACATGCTTTCATATGTTCCCACAAACTTTCACATGCTAAACCATGTGTATCTCACCTGTTTCACATGTTCTCAGTAGTTTTTAGTGGCTTTGCTTAAAGGTCCTTCACATGTGAAAAGGGGCCCACTTGTAGATAGGTTTGCCATGTAATATAGGTTTATTTTAATGTAAGTTTGTCTTGTAATAACCTCCTAGTCCTATATAAAGGAGGTCTTGTAGTAGTTGTAGGATCATCTTGTAACCTTTCTAAATCTTTGTGATATACTACATATGNTTACAACAATTTTCCGAGTTGTGTAGCTTGGCAAGCCGTCCCTTATGAGTTGTTGAAGCCAGCCCCTTTGGTAGGAAAACTGTTGCGATTACAAGCAAATTAACTGTTAGTGTAGCTTGGCAATAGCCAGCCCTTTTGTAGGAAAACTTTCGTATCTATGATATAGTTTGCTTACTTGGAGTCTCTTGCTCTGTTCATCCTACTTTGGTATCAGAGCCAACCCATCCTTTCGGAGGGAGGAACAGTTTGCTAAATGAATATGCATCTTTTAAACCGACTATGTGGGACCCATAGAGAGGTTCTTAGCCCAGTCTCGCAAAAATGAAAATATCTCTCCATTATAATATCATATCGATGAACGGTTATATGCATTAGAAACTAGACACATAGATATTCAGTTTGGTGGGTAGATCACCCCGTAATTCCAAGTATATTGGGAGAAAAGCTTAGTAACATTTGACCTAAAATTTAAGTAAAACTATGAACCTAAGTGGCGACAACTCTTGTCGACTTTTGTTTCATAACTCGTTTGACTTCGAGACTTATGATACGGATATTATGTGATTAAAATACCTTAAAACACGACCTCTTGAGAATATTAAGCAACCCTAGGTCTACCAAAAATACGGGTTACAACATCCTTGATTCATTTAACTTCTAATACTTGTTAATCACCCTTATACACTCTTGTATCATTTAAGACCAATAGGATTAAATTATTACCATCTCAAAGATAATATCTTCTCATATTTACGTCGAATAACTTATGGCAAGAATGAACGTACGTGAATATGGATTGTACAATATTTAGGAGCGCGAGGAGATGGAGTCCCAAGAGGCTTCGTGGTCCGGGTAATTCCAGCGGTGTTCCTTCTGGGGGATAGCCTTATCACAGGGGGGTTGTTCTTATAGGCCCACTCATATGGCTCATCCAGCTCATCATGGCACATCAGCTAGCAATGGTTCATACATTGCTCGACCGAGTCAGTCTTCTCTTAGTGCACTTCCAGCTCAAAGTTCATCTCGTGCACCATCAGTTCAGGGTTTATCTGTACCAAGTTCTTCTGGTAGTTATTCTAGTTCTCAAGGTCCGCCTGAGAAGGGGTTGTTTTGAGTGTGGAGATTTGGGTCATATGAAGAGGTATTGTCCCTGCCTTTCGAGAGGTCCAGTTCAGCAGAGGAGTCAGGCTACGACTCCCATGCCAGTTATTTCACCACCCGCCTAGCCAGCACAGTGTGGGGCTTAGGCAGCTAGGGGTCTCCTAATAGGGGGAGGCCGATCAGGTGGCGGTCAGGTCCGATTCTATGATATTCCTGCCAGGCCAGATATTGTTGCTTCAGATGCAGTGATCACATGTATTGTCTTAGTATTCCAAAAGGAAGCTTCTATATTATTTGAGCCTGGTTCCACATATTTGTATGTATCATCATATTTTCGTGTTACCTAGATATGCCCCGTGAGTCCTTAGTTTCACCTGTTCATATAACGACGCCGGTGGGCGATACTACTGTTGTGGACCGTGTATATCGATAATGTGTAGTGACTATTAGGGGACTGGAGACTATAGTTGATTTCTTATTGTCTTAGTATGATTGATTTCGGTGTTATCTTGGTTATGGATTGGTTGTCTCCATGTCATGCTATTATGGACTATCACACAAAAGCCGTGACGTTGGCGATACTGGGGTTGTCGAGGGTCGAGTGGAGAGGTTCTCTAAATTATGTTCCCATTAGGGTAATTTCTTATTTGAAGGCCCAACGGATGGTTGGAAATGGGTATTTGTCATATTTAGCCTTTGTGAGATATGTTGATGCAGACACTCATACTATTGAATATATACCAGTAGTGTGAGTCTTTTCGAATGTGTTTCCTGAAAACCTACGGTGTATGCCGCCCGACAGGGATATTGAGTTTGATATTGACTTGGTACTGGGCACTCACCCCATTTCTTTTCATCCGTATTGTATGGCACCAACTTAGTTGATGGAACCAGCTGAGTGGAAGGAATTTAAAGAACAACTTCACGAACTTCTTGATAAGGGGTTTATTAGGCTTAGTGTATTGCCTTGGGGTGTACCAGTTTTATTTGTGAAAAAGAAAGATGGTACTATGCGGATGTGCATCGACTACAGGCAGTTGAACAAAGATACAATCAAGAACAAGTATCCCTTTCCACATATTGATGATTTATTTGACCAGCTTCAGGGAGCGAGGGTATTCTCTAAGATTGATTTGAGTTCTGGGTAGCACTAGTTGAAGATTCGAGATTCAAATATTTTAAAGACGACATTCATGACCCACTATGGTCACTATGAATTTATCATGGTGTCTTTTGGGCTGATCAATGCCCCGACAACATTCACGCACTTGATGAACAATGTATTTTATCCATATCTTGATTCATTTGTTGTATTATTTATTGATGATATCCCGGTGTACTCATGTAGCTAGGATGAGCAAGTACAACACTTGAGTATTGTATTACAGAGGTTCAGGGAGGAGAAAATTTATGCCAAGTTCCCCAAGTGTGAGTTCGGTGGAGTTCTTAGGGAACATGGTGTCCAGTGAGGGGATTCAGGTAGATCTGAAGAAGATAGAGGCAATTCAGAGTTGGCCCAGGCCATCCTTGGCTACTGAGATCCAGATTTTTTTTGATCTGGCTAGGTGTTATCGACGCTTTTGGAGGGTTTCTCGTCTATTGCGTGCCTATGACTAAATTTACCCAGAAAGGTGCTCCATTCAGGTGGTCGGATGAGTGTGAAGAGATCTTTTAGAAGCTCAAGACTACCTTGACCACAACTCCAGCGCTAGTTTTCCCTTAAGCTTCAGGATCTTATACATTGTATTGTGATGCTTCTCTGATCAATATTGGGTGTGTCTTAATGCAGGAGGGTAGAGTGATTGCTTATGCTTTGCTCCAGTTAAAGCCACATGAAAAGAACTACCTTGTTCATGATTTATAGTTAGCATCCATCGTTCATGCATTAATGATTTGGAGGCACAATCCCTATGGTGTCTTGTGAGGTATTTATAGATCATCAGAGTCTCCAACACTTGTTCAAATAGAAGGGTATAAATTTGAGGCAGCGAAGATGGTCGTAGCTGCTAAAGGACTATGATATTACCAGTATGTATCATCCCGGGAAGGCAAATCTGGTGACCGGTGCCTTGAGTAGAAAGGCGATGAATATGGGTAGCCTTGCATTCATTCCTGTTGGTGAGAGGCCTCTTAAAATTGATGTTCAGGCCTTGGCCAACCAGTTCAGGAGATTAGATGTTTCAGAGCCTAGTCAGGTTCTAGCTAGTGTGGTTTCTCGGTCTTCCTTATATGACCACATCAGAGAGCGCCAATATGATGATCCCCATTTTCTTTTCCTGAAGGACACTATTTAGCATGGTCATTATAGAGATGTTACTATTGGAGATGATAGGATTTTGAGAATGCAGGGTCGGATTTGTGTACCAAATGTAGATGGACTATGGTAGTTGATTCTTGAGGAGGCCCATATTTTGCGGTATTCCATTCATCTAGTGACACAAAGATGTAACAGAACTTGAGACAACACTATTGGTGGTGGAGGATGGAGAAAGATATAGTGGGGTTTGTAGCTCGGTGTTTAAATTGTTAGTAGGTGAAGTACAAGCATCAGAGACCGGGCAGATTGCTTTAGAGACATGAAATTCCGGAGTGGAAGTGGGAGCGCATTACTATGGACTTCGTAGTTGGACTCCCACAGGCTTCGAGGAAGTTTGACGCTATTTCGGTGATTGTGGATCAGTTGACCAAGTTCGTGCATTTTATTCCAGTCGGTACTACTTATTCTTTGGAGTGGTTGGCCGAGATCTATATTTGCGAGATTGTTCGCCTACACGGTGTGCTAGTGTCTATCATTTCAAATCAGGGCACACAGTTTACATCACAGTTTTGAAGAGCAGTGCAGCGAGACTTACGCATACATATTAAGTTAAGTACAACATTTCACCCTCAGACGGACGCATAGTCTGAGTGCACTATTCAGATATTGGAAGATATGATAGGTGCTTGTGTTATAGATATCGAGGGCTCTTGGGATCAGTCTGTGCCACTTACAGAGTTTGCCTACAATAACAACTACCAATCGAGCATTCAGTTGGCTGCGTACGAGGCTTTGTATGGAAGACGATGTCGATCTTCGGTGGGTTGGTTTGAGCAGGGTTAGGCTAGGCTAATGGGTAGTGATTTACTTCAGGATGCTTTGGAAAAGGTTAAATTGATTCAAGATCAACTTCGCGCGGCGCAGTCTAGACAGAAGAGTTATGCCTACCTGAAGGTTCACGATGTTCCTTACATGGTAGGAGAAGAAGATACTACTCCGAGTTTCGCCTACGAAAGGTGTTATGAGGTTCGGGAAGAAGGGAAAGTTGAGTCCTAAATATATTGGGCATTTTGAAATACTTACGAGGATTGGAGAGGTGGCTTACGAACTTGCATTTCCCCCTAGTCTATCGGGTGTTCATCTAGTGTTTCATGTATCCATGCTCCGGAAGTATATCGGAGATCCGTCTCATGTTTTGGATTTCAGTACTGTTCAGTTGGATGGTGATTTGACTTGTGATGTGGAGTTGGTGGCCATTTTAGACCTGCAGGTTCGAAAGTTGAAATCAAAAAACATAACTTTAGTGAAAGTGCAGTGGAGAGGCCAGCCAGTCGTAGAAGCTACCTGGGAGACTGAGCGGAAGATGCGGAGAAAATATTCACACCTATTTAAGACTCCAAGTATGATTCTAAACCCATTCGAGGACGTACATTTATTTAAGAGAGGGAAAATGTAACGACCCGACCGATCATTTTTAGTATTACAGCCTCGTTTCCCCATTTACTAAATATTTTAGGCTCAGTTGTGATTATTTAATTTGTCGGGGAAGTTTTGGATTGAATTGGAACACTTGGTTCCATGATTTAAAGTTTAGGTCAAAATAGTTGACCGGATGCTCACATATGCGTAAACGACCCCGGAATAGAGTTTTAGTGATTCCAATAGTTGTGTATGGTGAATTTGGACTTAGGAGTGTGTCCAGATATTTATTTGGAAGTCCGTTGTTGATTTTGGGTTAAAATGGCGAAACTTGGAAATGGAAGGTTTGGAAGTTGGAATTTGATATCGAGGTCGGAATCTAGTTGTAAGAATTTTCATAGGTCCTTTATGTAATTTATGACTTGGTTGTAAAATTTGAGGTCAATCGGACTTGATTTGATTGGCTTCGGCATCGAATATTGAAGTGGGAGTTTGTTAGTTTTCATTAGGCTTGAATTGGGTGTGATTCGTGTTTTTAGTGTTGCTTAATAAAATTTGAGGCATCTACTAAGTTCATATGATGTTTGGTATTTATTAGTATATTTGGTTGAGGTCTCGGGGGCCTTATATGAGTTTTGGATGGTTAACATATCGAAAATTGGACTTAGAACAAAGCTGGAAAATTTTGCCTTCTGGTGTAATTGCACCTCTAGATTTTTGCGCAGGTGTGGGCTCAACAAGCGAGCATGGCAGATTATAAGAGGAAAATGTATCAGTGACGAAGTGGTTGCAGGTGCGCATGGATGAATGAAGAAGCGGAGTTGCATCTGCGACACGTCTATCGCAGAATCGAAAAATGGGAAGGGCAGCTTCTTTGCAGAAGCAGACAACTTCTTGCAGAAGCGATGTCTGTAGAAGCGCAATGAGCCGCATAAGCGTGGGTAAACTTGCATCGGCGAGACCAAAAATATGGCAAAGTGTATCGTAGATGTGAAAATGCTGGCAGTGTTAAAATGAGGGGGTCCGAGATTTCTTCTCATTTTTGGACCTTCAAGCACAGTTTGGGGCGATTTTTCAGAGGGAATTCACGGGTATTCTTGAGATAAGTCACTTGTTACCATTTTTAGTCAATAATATTGAATTATCACCGAGTATTCCGACTAGATTATGTGTTTTTGAGGTGTAATTCGAGAATTTGGACCTAGAGATTTCAAAATAAGTATTTAAGATTTGGAGGCCGAGTTGATGTCGGGATTTGGTAAATTTGGTATGGTTGGACTCATGATTGAATGAGCGTTCATATTTTGAAACTTTTTTCGGGTTCCGAGACGTGGGCCCCACTATTGATTTTTGGGTGGATTTTCGGATTTAATTGGGAAATTTTAGTATTTTCATATGGAAGTGATTCGTATAATTTCTGTTGATTGTATCGAATTAATTGTGAATATATTCGAGGTGTTCAGAGGCCGATTCACGAGGCAATGGCTTTTTGGAATAGAGAATTTGCACGGTTTGAGGTAAATAACACTTCTAAACCTGATTCTGAGGGAACGAATCCCTAAACTACATGTTGTATGATTTGTTTGGAGGTAACGCACATGTTAGGTGACGAGAACGTGGGCATGCACCATAGAAATTGTGACTTAATTGATTATGTGGATTTGTATAACCAAATATTCATTTCATTATCCACACATCCTCCACGTGTGGGAGAAATTGAGTTGAGAATCGTATTAAAAATCATGCTAAGATTTATGCTGGTATTATTGGGACCCACTGAGGTCATTTTTGTTGTTGACTTATTTGCTTAAATTGAAATTACATACTCAGCCACATTCATTCATTTCATATTATATATTAGTCTCTGTTGCTATTTATTGATAAACAACATCATCTTTATTGGGGGGTGATTTTCATGATATTGTGAGCCCGAGAAACTAGAGAGATTGGTGACTGGGTGAGGACGATGGCCTGATTGTGAGGATATTTTTGGGATCGGGTTGCACACCATAGCAGGTCAGATTGGCTTATTATATAGCTTGGGGGTGAAGGATCCCCTCCGGAGTATGCATACCCCGTAGTGAGCGCAATGGATATTATATTTAGGATGGAGTTTCCATATACATATTCACATTTGGGATGGAGTTCCCAGGGCATGGAGTTTCCTTGTAATTTTATATTGGGATGGAGCTCCCTGGGCTAGATTGGCCCTATACAGTACTGAGTGACTAAATGTCAGTTATAATGTGTGTGTGTGTGTGTGTGTATATATATATATTTGGGATAGAGTTCACTTGGCTGAATTGGCCATATACAGTACTGAGTGATTGAGTACTCTGAGAGTGTGAGTACGTGAGATTTTCATTATGTTGTATGAAATATGACATGTACATTGGCATGTAGACATTGAGATGTCATATTTCTCATATCATTCAGATTTGATCTATTTTTTTGGTATTGAGTTTAACTGTTGAACTTGAAAGCATGCCTACATTTTTATGTTGTCATTTTCTATAATTGGACTGTGCATGTTGATCTTATCACTACTTTCATCCCAAAGGTTAGTCTTGTCACTTATTGAGTACATTGGGTCGGTTGTACTCATACTACACTATGCACTTCCTGTGCAGATACAGGTACTTTCGGATATGGCGGTTGCTAGATTTTGGATATTTATTTGTTGGAGACTATCGAGGTAGCTGCTTGGAGTTTGCAGACCTTGACTCTCTTTCCTATAAGTTATTGTACTGTCTATATTTTCAGAACATATTTTTATCAGTCAGACTGTGTTGTCATTTAGATGCTCATGTACTTATTGAAACCGGGTTTTGGGAGTGTATTGTATAAAAGACAGGATTTTGTGTCAAATTGTGGGATTTTTACTCTTAAATTTTATTATTGTGTTTTGGAACTTAAAGGAAATTTGTGGTTTATTGATATTGTCGGTTGCCTAGTTTTGTAGCCAAATAGTGTGAAGGATCTTCAATTGAACACCCTTTATCGAAAAATTATACTATGGTGTTGAAAGTCCTGGCTTCACCACCTAAGTTGCTATTAGAAACCAACTCGGCACTTTCTAAATCTCATTAGTAATAGTCAAGGATTGAGAGACTTCATGTGCAATAAGTGTCTTACCGTACTAAGTAAGGTGATTTTTCTAAAGAAACACCTTTAGAACTATTCAAAGTAGAAGATATGATATTAGTTTGAAAAAACTTTATAAAGTGGCTAATATTTAGCTTCTCCCTAGTAATGCACGATGCATCAACTAGCTTTCTCACGTGGCCTATTATATAGGCGCAATCCTTTTCTTAGCCCTAATCATGCTTAAGACATCGAACTGAATATTTTCTACTTCGAAGTCAATAAAGAAAAAAATAAGAAGGAATTTTTTATGGTAAAGCAGGTCTGATTAGTTCATCTACAATTCTCGGGTATTTTTTATGGAACCTTTTTCTTAAAGTGAATGATTTCACTTAATAAAGTATCCAAACTTAATTTATATTAAGACCAATAAAATCTTGATTTTAAGCAATGCTCATTTCTATTCTTTATAGCCGGTGAAAATATGGACCACATATTCTCTATGCTACAAGAACGTAGAATTTTCATCAAATGAACTATCTCAATCGTAATATTGTAATGAATAATAAGAAGAGATTCATAAAATGCATGATCGTGTTTCAATTTTTATAAAGGTGAGATAGTTATACTGTTCATCAATTGATGACAAAATAACATTGTGATGCGTGCAAATTTATAATTAGCAAAGATATCTTTAGGAAAAATTTATACAAAAGGGATTTCCTTCCATGATATCATTTAGTGTTTAATCCAATTAAGGAAATTTTTTTTTTCATTATTATCAGTTACCATTTAGTTAGTTATTTAAAAATGGAAGAATTTCGAAAATTTCTTTTCTCATGAATTTCTTTTAAATCGTAAGAGTGGTAGTTTGAGCAAAATCTCAACCTAGGTTTATAAGTACGTAGTAATATATAAACATGTAATTTTCTTCCCACTGTCTAGTAATACATTTCTAATTTTAGCTTCAAATATCAAAGTCGATATGTTGTTGATTGACCCTATATGTGATTTGAGTCCAAAGAACTACTTATTAATGAACTAAGTAAGTTTAAATCTTTTAGAGCGCAAAACTCACAAAATGAATTTAATGAATGAGATTGGCTTATAATATTTAATCACATACTTATATTGTGATCCATAAACAGATTACAAGTAAAGATAATTCTAGTAAGAAATTTATGCCAGAAAGAATACCTTCCATATCCTTTAAGTATGATCCGATTAGGAAAATCTCTTGTACCATTATTTATACATCTTGTGGTTCCCTAAATGTTTCATCCAAGAAAAAAAAATATTAACAAGTTCTTATCATGTCATCATCATCATCAACAAAGTGAGAGAAGAAGATGTTGACTTTGAAGAGCGGTGAAAACAAAGAATTTTACCTTGAGGAATCTTTGGTCTTACAATCTGATCTTATCAATGCCATGGTGAATGAGGAACGCGTTTCCACCATCCCATTGCCTAGCATCAAAATCAAGACGCTGGTTAAAATCATTGAGTGCCTCAAGAAACATGCAGAGCTCACTGCTACCTCGAACAAAGAAGACTTCAAGAATTACGAGAAAGAGTTTGTGAATGTTGCCTTAGAGGAGCTGCTTGACATAACGGTGGCAGTAAATTATCTAAAAATTAATGGTTTATTGGAACTCTGTTGCCAGGCTGTGGCTGACAGGATAAAGGACAAGAGTGTTGAAGCCGTTCAAAAGATTTTTAAAATTGAAAGTGATTTCACCCCAGAAGAAGTGGCAGAGTTTAAACGGGAAACTCCTTGGGCCTTTGAAGGTGACCTTGATGATACCACCAACTAGGGTTTTCTGATCCGAATAATAATATAAAATTAATTTCTTTTGTGTACCAATTTGGTGGATGTTTGTTTGATTTTTGAAATAAAGCTTTATGCTAAGATAAAGGTAGAAAGGAAATACTATATGATATAGTGAGGACTGTTTGATAGTATTTAACTATTCCTTGAAAACTAATTTGTATTCGATCATTTATATGCTATCTATAGCTACTATTGTCTTCATGTCGGTTCAAGTGATTTTTTAGATTATCATAATAGATCTCTTTCTTGTATCGATCAAGCTAATATCATTTGAATTTCAAAAAAAAAAAAAAAGAGAAAAAGTTATGCTAATAAAAGAAAAATCAAGAAATAATTTCTTAATGAAGGATGGTTGAAATATTCAAGTCTGAAAAACTTTTGATATGTTCAATGTTTCATGTTGGTTCGATTCATATATTTAAAGTAGCTACATTTTATAATGATTAAGAAATAATAAGATATATCCTTGCTCTCTTATATATGTGACAGACCCAAAAACCTGAATTACCAAGTTTTTTTGACACACTAAGTGTCAACAGATCAACTTGGAGTCAAATATAGAACATAACATGAAGCTAATTTGCTATTGATCAGCCAACCACATATATGAATAGGGCTTGACAAACCCTTTGTACAAATGCCTCAGTTGGTAATTTCAGTGTTTCTCCGTCACAAATGGTCTCATTAATATCAATTAATTGGCAACATACGTAACCCAACATTATTGGTGAAATGAGTACTGAAGAATCCATTTCTCTAACAAAATTTTACCGCCCAAACTAGCTATTTAAGGATATACACCTTTTATTTATTCCATGAAAAGCTTTTAGCATATATGTTTTATCAAAGGCAACCAGAAGATAGTTTATTATGGGTATAAAGTGTCATCAAGTAAGGATCCTTTGTAATGAATTGTTGTAAAATAACATACATGAGATTTTTCTAAATTATCTTTCTCAATCTACTTTAAATTATATATATGTCACGACCCAAACATCCCTCCGAACCACGTTGTGACGACACCTAGTCTCTAAACATAGGTAAGCCTAACAATTCACAGAAAATACCAATATCAAAAGAAACAAGTTTTACTTCCAACTGCAATAGATACTGAATAAACAAAAGAATGGTGCCACTCGACATGTACAATAACCAAACTCTACTTACACACCCTTCCCAAAACCCTGAATGTCATGAATCACAAGATATAGAAGTAAATAACATCTATATACACCGAAGTCTAGTAACAACAAATATAGAAGAAGTGGTTGACACGGGGAAGAATAGATGGGGACTCCGAGGTCTTTGGACGCGACAGATATACCTTGAAGTCTCCAACAGCTGCCTCGAACTCACGGATACTGCGACTGATAACGAACACCTGAATATGCACACAAAACATGTGTAGAAGAGTAGCATGATTACATAACAATTGGTACCTGTTACACCCCATGTTTTCGTACGTGAGAGTACATCGTAAGTCAATTGATGTAAGCTCA
>ML408862.1:9673-90193 GCA_005239525.1 Nicotiana knightiana
ATATATATATATATATATATATATATATATATATATATATATATATATATATATATATATATATATATATATATATATATACACACACACACACACACACACACACACTTCCAAAATAGTGCATATACATCATCATTTTAATTTATGAGCACACACAAGTATTTTTTATAATTTTTCAGCATTTTTGAAGGCTTTAAATCAAATTATTTCTGCATGTTATTATATAAATATCCAATAATTATCCTTCAAATTATTTTTATGATGATTTAATCATCTAAACTTATATTTATACCAATATGAGTTCTTAAATATTTTCAGTGCATTTCTTATAATTACATTTGCATTTTTAAAGCTAAATTGCACATTTTTACAATAATAGCCCATATGCATATATAATTACAATATAAATTTATACATAAAATGACTTTTTATATTTGTATAATATTAAGTGTTCATACCTAATTTTTTCCTATAATATTTTTCAAATGCATATATACCTTCAAAACTATGCATTGGCATCAATTGATATTTTTCCATAATTTCTATATTTTTTTAAATTAATTTATCCCAGTATTTTACTCATGTAAATAACTAAAAATTGCATCACAAAGGACTTTATAACAATTTCATGGTTTAATTTTTCTATTTATTTTCATATTAAGCTCAAATTGTTTCATAAGTAGCCATATTTACATTTTTTGGCCACTATTGCAATAACTTTGTGATTATAGCTCATGCATGTATTGCATTATTTTACGAGAAAATAGCTCGTTGCATTTTTTAAATATTGAGTAATTATTTTTAAAACATTTCTATGCACAGAAATTATTTTTATAATTTGTTAATTATTTTATAAATTATTCTTTTTATTGATTATTCGGGTATTTAACAAATAGCCTTTTTATTTCAGACCTAACCTCTTTTATTACCAGCCCAAACCCTTTTTAAATTAACCTAAAAACCAACCCAAACCCCTTAAGCCCAATCCCTATACCTGCTTGGCCCAATAACCCCTTTAATCGTGGCCGTTGATCTTTTATATCAATGGTCCACGATTAAACTTACCTTATTAATCCCTAATCAACCCTAACCCCTCCCATTCCTCTCATTCCGCCGTCACCCGTTTCCCTCACCCTTCCATTTGTCTCTCAACTCACCCTAACTCTAATTGTCGTCACCAGCGAGAACCTCCCTTCTATGGTGTTTCCGTGCATTCTCCGACCACCACCGGTCTCCTATACTCCATGGCTGTTTGATTTCATGAGTTCTTGAGAAAACCTCAAGGAAATCCAACCTGTTCTCGCCTAGAAATTATTTACCGGCCTGTCCCAGGCCACTTTTGTTTATTAGTATGGATTTTCTCTTGTTTTTATTACGAATCCATGGGTTTTGACCGATTCTATTCATCTCTACTATTTTTTGAAAACCCTAGTTCGATACTGTCGATGCGTCTCAGGTCGTTATAGATCTGAGGTGATTCGAGTATTATTGGGTGTTTTCCTTCATGTCACGACCCAAAATCCCACACGGGTCGTGATGGCGTCAACACCGGGGTCAGGCAAGCCAACGGTTGTTCATTAGTGAGATTTTCCTTATTAACATACCAACCCCACATATTTCCCAAAGTTTTACAATTAACCTATTTAAAATAAAAGCGGAAGCATTTATCAATTTAAATACATATAGCCAAAAATGATCGTGATCCAATATGTACATATACAGTCCCAAAATAGAATCTACTAAGTGCGTGCCAGGAACTAGTGTCAAAAGTCAACAAGCGAACTAGTAGAATGTACAAAAGATAATACAAAATTATATTGTTGTATGAGAGGAATAGACAGAATATAGACAAAAGATAACTCCATAGCACAACTGGGAAACGTCAGGGGGATGTAGCTCACCGGGGAGTCCGGTCCGGAAGATAAGTCAAGCTCCGGTCGGATAACCAAAAACACCAGCCTAAGAACCTGTACAATTAAGTACAGAAGTGCAACATGAGTACATAATATAAATGTACCCAGTGAGTATCCCGCCTAACCTCGAAGAGGTAGTGACAAAAGGTCGACATGACACTCACTACGGTCCAACAGTAATAATGTAAACAGGATATACGGAATGCAGTAGGCATGTGAGACAGTAAGCAGCAGATATCTATCAAATACAGAAAACCAGGTAAGTGCTGAAAATAAGCAACCGTGTACACTTCCCCTTTTCCCCAGAATATCTGTCAAGTCAATATCATGGGAAAATAGTACCTAATAGACTCAAGCGCACACAAGGATAGGACAACCGTCTTGAGTTGTAAGGAAATATCTAGACACGAACTCATATATATATAGTTAACATAAAGCTCCCCTCGATCGCGAATCATACCTACGACTCGAGTGCTGACTTATATATATAATTAACATAAATCTCCCCTCAAACGCAAATCATACATGCGACTCGAGTGCTGACTCAGATATATAATTAACATAAAGCTCCCCTCGATCGCGAATCATACCTGCGACTCGAGTGTTGACTCATATATATAATTAACATAAAGCTCCCATCGATCGCGAATCATATCTATGACTCGAGTGCAGACTCATATATATACTTAACATAAAGCTCTCCTCGATCGCGAATCATACCTGCGACTCGAGTGCTGACTCATATGTATAATTAACATAAATATATATACACCGGACTTATCAATAAGCTTAGTAGAGGCTATACTTGTAACAAAGGTCTATTCGCCGGAATTTCGGAGGCAACTCTCTACCATTTTTTTTGCATACTAGTTCAAAGATAATAAGCATACTGGTTCAAAGATGATAAACAAATCAAAATTTGGCTAAAGATACACATAAGGCACGTAATGGCATGCTCGTAGGCCCTAAAGCTACCCGACATGATAGAATAGTCTCTATGTACAGACTCTCCTCACGTGGTACGCACGTAGCCCCCAAAACAATTACATGCAACATATATAACACCTATGAGGACAATTCCCTCTTACAAGGTTAGAAAGGAGACTCACCTCGTGTCGAATCTACCCCTCGGACCAAGGATGCGCCCGAATCTCCGAATTTTACACCCGAGGACTCGCAACTAGCCAAATAAGGTACAATGACATCAATGCATGCTCAAAAATAGGGAAAATTATCCTAATTTTTCAATAACCCAACATTCTTGAGAAATTCCCACAATCCAACCCGGGACCCGCACGCTCGGATTCCAAAAATTCTCAAAGGAATCACTCACCCGAAGCCTAAGGATCATAATTATGTGACTTATACTTGAATTCATGGCCTTAAACGGATAATTCACAAGTTCATCAAAAGCCCTAAAGTTACTACCCAATTTCATGAATTTGATATTTTAAAAGGGATATTAACTAGGAATTTATGTTTAAAACTAGTGTTAAGTAAGGAATTTACTTACCTTGGCAGTATATAGGTTATGGAGGGTGCTGCTCAAGATTGAAGGCTCTCTAATGGAGTTTTAGGATGAGAAAGAATGAAGAAAACCCGTTTTTTAAACATTTAAATAGGTCTGTCTACAGGTGTTTCCGCACCTGCGACTCAGGGACCGTACCTGCCGAAAATGGCGAGGGGGCTAGGGATCGCACCTGCGGAGGGGTTTTCGCACCAGCGGACCCACTCCTGTGGAAATTGTTCCGCACCTGCGAAGGTAGGGGTCCCTGGGTTTTTGCACCTCCTGCGGTCCCACACCTGCGGCTGGGCAACCGCACCTGCGGTCACACCAGCAACAGCTGCACCAGCAGTTGTTTTAGCTGGTTTTTGGTCTCGTTAGGAGGCACCTGGGCCCACCCGAGCCCTAATCCAAATATACCAACGAGTCCCAAATCATAATAAAGACTCACTCGAGCCTTCGAAACACCCAAAACAACGCTAAAACTCAAAATCACACCCCCAAACCCCAAAAACCAAACTTAGGAATTTTAAGTTTTTTAGACTTCGCTCACATGCACCGAACCGACCTTCACAATTCGGAATGACCCCAAATTTTGCAGGCAGGTCATGATTAACATAACGAAACTATTCGCAGTCTCAAAATTCTGTTCGGACCTCAATAACACAAAAACACGTTCCAAACCAAAATATGAACTTAAGGAACTTCTTATTTCAATATTGGGAGCCGAAATGCCTCTGGTTCATCAGAAACCTAATCCGAACTTACGCCCAAGTCCGAAATCATCATACGAAGCTATCTGAACCGACGAAACTCGATTCCGAGGTCGTTTACCCAAAATGTTGACCGAAGTCAAACTTGGCCTTAAAGGCCAACCATAAGGAACCAATTGTTCCTATTGCACTCTAAACACCTCCGAATCCCGGACCACCAGTCCCCGCAAGTCATAAATCACAAAAATCCACTATGGGAAGTTTCATTTAGGGCAACGGGGTCCGATAACGCAAAACAACTGGTCGGGTCGTTACATTCTCCACCTCTTAAACAAATGTTCGTCCCGGAACGGGTCTAGAATCATACCTGAAATGCTGAATAATTTTGGATATCTGCTCCGCATGTCCTCCTCAGACTCCCAGGTCGTCTCCTCAACTGGTTGGCCCCTCCACTGGACCTTTACGGCAGAAACTTTCTTGCACCTCAACTGGCGGTCTTGTCTATCAATTATAGCAACTGGCTCCTCCTCGTAGCCAAACCTCTCATCCAACTGAATAGTGCTGAAATCGACCACATGAGAGAATTCGGCGTGGTAACTCCAGAGCATGGATACATAAAAACTAGGTGAACTCCTGATAAACTGCGAGGCAAGGTCAGCTCATAAGCAACCTCCCCAACTCGCCTCAACACCTCGAATGGACCTATAAACCTCGGGCTCAGCTTGCCCTTCTTCCCAAACCTCATAATACCCTTCATAGGCGAGACTTTCAACAGGACCCTATCTCCCTCCATAATTGATACATCACGCGCCCTCAGATCCGCATAACTCCTCTGTCTGGACTGTGTTGTACGGAGCCTCTCCTGAATCAACTTCACTTTCTCTAGAGCATCTCTCACCAGGTCGGTGCCATATAACTTAGCCTCGCCAGGCTCAATCCACCTGATAGGAGAACGACATCGCCGACCATACAAAGCCTCAAATGGTGCCATCCCAATGTTGGACTGATAACTATTATTGTAAGCAAACTCGACCAAAGTCAAGAACTGGTCCCACTGACCCCCGAAATCAATCACACATGCCCTGAGCATGTCCTCCAATATCTGAATTGTACGCTCTGACTGACCGTCAGTCTGAGGGTGAAATGTTGTGCTGAGGTCTATCCGGGTGCCCATCTCACTATGCAATTCTCTCCAAAAGTGCGAGGTGAATTGAGGACCTCGATATGATATAATGGAGACCAGCACACCATGCAATCGGACTATCTCCCGAATGTAGATCTAGGCCAACCTCTCAGATGTATAATTAGTAGCCACAGGAATGAAATGTGCCGATTTGGTCAATCTATCCACAATGACCCAAACCGCGTCAACCTTCCGCGAAGTCCGAGGCAACCTAACCACAAAGTCCATAGCAATGCGCTCCCATTTCCGCCTCTGGTGCTCATACTTAACCTGCTAGAAATTAAGGCACCTAGTCACATATCCACAATGTCCTTTGTCATTCTCCTCCACCAGAAATGCTGCTTCAAATCACGATACATCTTCGTAGCACCAGAGTGAACTGAATACCGAGAACTGTGTGCCTCCTCTAGAATCATCTCCCTCAGGCCATCAACATTAGGTACACATAAGCGGCCCTGAAGTCTCAGAACACCATCCTCGCCAATAGTGACATCCTTGGCCCTACCCTGAACCACTGTCTCCTGAAGCTCTGCTAAGCACGGATCATAGAACTGCCAGGCCTTAATCTCTCCCAATAATGAAGACTGAGCAACCACATATGCCAAAACTCGGTGAGGCTCTGAAAGATCTAATCTCGCCAGGAGATTGGCCAAGGACTGGATGTCCAAGGCTAGAGGTCTCTCCTCTGCTGCAATATAAGCCAAGCTACCCATACTTTCAGCCTTCCTGCTCAAAGCATCTGCCACCACATTAGCCTTGACCGGGTGATAAAGAATGGTGATATCATAATCCTTCATCAACTCAAGCCATCTACGCTGCCTCAAATTAAGATCCTTCTGCTTGAACAAGTGTTGCAAACTACGGTGGTCTGTATAAACCTCACAGGACACTCCATACAAATAGTGCCTCCAAATCTTAAGAGCATGAACAATCGCCGCCAACTCCAAATCGTGCACAGGGTAATTCTTCTCATGAACCTTCAGCTGGCGTAAAGCATAAGCAATAAATCTCACCTCCTGCATCAATACACACCCCAGGCCAATGCGTGAAGCGTCGCAATATACTGTGTACATCCCAGAACCGGAAGGCAATACTAGCACGGGTGCTGAGGTCAATGTTGTCTTGAGCTTCTGAAAGCTCGCCTCACACTCATCAGACCATTGAAACGGGGCATTCTTCTGAATCAATCTAGTCAATGGAGCTGCAATAGAAGAGAAATCCTCCAAAAATCGGCGATAATAACCTGCTAGGCCAAAAAAGCCCCTGATCTCTGTAGCTGAAGTAGGACGCGACCAACTCTGAACTGCCTCGATCACCTGAGGATCAACCTTGATACCCTCTTCGGATACCACATGCCCCAAAAATGCCACGGAATCCAACTAAAACTCACACTTGGAGAACTTATCATATAGCTTCTGTTCTTGCAAAGTCTGGAGCACAACTCTCAAATGCTGCTCGTGCTTCCCCAGGCTACGGGAGTAAATCAAAATGTCATCAATGAATACAATGACGAAGGAATCAATATACAGCCCGAACACCCTATTCATCAAGTCCATGAATGCTTCTGGGGAATTAGTCAAGCCAAATGACATCACCAGGAACTCATAGTGGCTATATCTCGTACGAAAAGCAGTCTTTGGAACCTCTGAAGCCCGAATCCTCAACTGATGATACCTCGATCTCAAATAGATCTTAGAAAACACACGAGCACCCTGCAACTGGTCAAACAAATAATCGATGCATGGCAAGGGATACTTGCTCTTAATGGTAACCTTGTTCAATTGACGGTAGTCAATACACATCCGCATAGACCCATCCTTCTTTTTCACAAATAGAACTAGAGCACCCCACGGCGATACACTCGGTCTGATGAACCCCTTAGCTAACAACTTCTAAAGCTACTCCTTCAACTCTTTCGGAGCCATAAGATACGGAGGAATGGATATAGGCTGAGTATCTGGAGCTAAATCAATGCAGAAGTCAATATCATGGTTCAGAGGCATGCTCGGAAGATCCGAAGGAAATACATCAGCATACTCTCGAACAACTGTCATGGAGTCAATCGTCGGAGACTCGGCGGTGGTGTCCCGCAGATAAGCCAAATAGGCTAGACAACCCTTCTCGACCATATATCGAGCCTTCAGGAATGAAATAACCCGGCTGGTTGCGCTAACTGAAGAACCCCTCCACTCCAGCCTAGGTGACTCAGGCATGGCTAAAGTAACTGTCTTGGCATGAAAATCAAGCACAACATGGTAAGGAGATAGCCAATCCATGCCTAGAATAACCTTAAAATCAACCATGTCGAGCAATAAAAGGTCAGCTCTGATCTCGAACCCACAGAAGGTGATCACACAAGACTGATACACCCGGTCTACCACTACAGAGTCGCCTACAGGAGTGGACAAATATATAGGAGATCCCAAAGACTCTCGAGAGACATCCAGAAAAGGAGCAAATAAGGCTGAAACATATGGATAAGTGGATACTGGATCAAACAATACTGAAGCCTCTCTACCACATACTGAGATAATACCTGTGATCACGGCGTCTGAGGCCACTGCATTTGATCTGGCCGAAATAGCATAAAACTTGGCTGGAGCACCTGAATACTGAGCCCCATCGGAGTGAATAGGAGCTGCCTGACCTCCCCCTAACTGGCCTCCGCCTCTAGGACGACGCCTGCCGACATGTCCTCTACCTCTAGGTGGCCAAACTGCTGGTGCTGAACTCATAGGTTGATAAACCTGTTGTACTGCCTTGCCCCAAATCTGGAGACAAGCCCTCTTCACATGGCCCAGATCCCCGCAATCGTAACATCTCACAAGTGACATATCATGCTGTCCCGAAGAAGACAAATCCTGAATGGCCCTCAGGCATAGGACTAAAATAAGGATCGGAGGATCTCTGATGACTAGAATAACCACTGGGAGAACTCTGAATAGCTGGAGGACGATAGGAGCGCTCTGGCATGGCACCGAACTGGAGCCTAACTGAGACACCTCGGGGAGGTAGTGGAGGTGCTGCATATGAAGGCCTGCTGGACTGACTGCCTCCAAACTGACCCCTGCTCCTAGCTGGAGCACCCCTAAAATCACCTGGAAATCTGGCCCTCTTGTTCTGCTGACCCTTCTTCCTGCTCCTCAATCGGTATCCCTCAATCCGTTGAGCTATCTCGACCACAAGCTGGTACGGGGTACCCATCTCTACCTCTCTGGCCATAGTGGTCCTAATACCTGGATGTAATCTTGCCACGAACCGCCGCACCCTCTCAGCATTAGTGGGAAATATCATAAGGGCATGATGGGATAGCTCTGAAAACCTCACCTCATAATCAGTTGCGGACATTTGCCCCTGCTCCAACCGCTCAAACTGACCCCGAAGCTCCTCCCTCTCAGAAGGTGGAATATATCTGTCCTGAAATAGCTGAGTAAACTGACTCCAGGTGACCAGAGGAGAATCTACTGGTCTGCTGAGAATGTATGACTTCCACCAGCGGCGAGCTCTGCCCTCCAGCTGAAATGTAGTGAAGTCTACCCCATGCGACTCCAAGATCCTCATGTTGTGCAGTCTGTCCCTACACCTGTTGATGAAATACTGGGCATCCTTACCCCGCTCACCCCCGAAGACTGGAGGGAGAAGTCGGGTCCATGTATCTAGCATCTTCTGCTGGTCTCCCTCTATAACTGGCCTGGGCTCTGGCGCTGCTACTACAAGCTGAACCCCACCCACGGGCGGTGTACCCGGAGTGTGATGTGTTGTTTCTTCCTGTCCTGTGGCCTGAGCAATAAGGGTCTGGGCTCCCCCTCCCGCATGGGAAGTGGCAGGATCTGCTAGAAGTAGGCCTGCCTGGGACATGGTGTCCATGAATCTCAACATACGGCCAATGACCTCGTGGAAGCCTGGCGCCGTCATAAACTCTGCTGGAGCAGGAGCTACTGGAGGCACCTCATCCTGCTCCTCTAAAGTAGGGTCCTCTTATGGTGCGACTGGTATAGCTCTGGGACGCCCTCGTCCCTTACCACGGGCAGGTGCCCTGCACCTGCCCCTACCACGACCTCGAGCAGAGGGGGTAGTAGTCTCTCCCGGATCAGGAACATGAGATGCACGCGTCCTCACCATCTGTGAGAGAATAAAATAATGAATTTAGTAAATCATCGACTGCACGATAGAATGAGAACAAATAGAGGTTTCCTAACACCCTGGCCTCCTAAAGATAAGTACAGACGTCTCCATACCGATCCGCAAGACTCTACTGGGTTTGCTCATGACTCGTGAGACTTACATGAACCTAGTGCTCTAATACCATGTTGTCACGACCCAAAATCCCACACGGGTCGTGATGGCGCCCAACACTGGGGTCAAGAAAGCCAACGGTTGTTCATTAGTGAGATTTTCCTTATTAACATACCAACCCCACATATTTCCCAAAGTTTTACAATTAACCTATTTAAAATAAAAGCGGAAGCATTTATTAATTTAAATACATACAGCCAAAAATGATCGTGATCCAACATGTACATATACAGTCCCAAAATAGAATCTATTAAGTGCGTGCCAGGAACTAGTGTCACAAGTCAACAGGCGAACTAGTAGAATGTACAAAAGATAATACAAGATTGTACTGTTGTCTGAGAGGAATAGACAGAATATAGGCAAAAGATAACTCCATAGCACAGCTGAGAAACATCAGGGGGGTGCAGCTCACCGTGGAGTCCGGTCCGAAAGATAAGTCAAGCTCCGGTCGGATAACTAGAAACACCAGCTTCAGAACCTGTACAATTAAGTGCAGAAGTGCAGCATGAGTACATAATATAAATGTACCCAGTGAGTATCCTGCCTAACCTCGAAGAGTTAGTGACGAGAGGTCGACATGACACTCACTACGGTCCAACAGTAATAATGTAAACAGGATATACGGCATGTAGTAGGCATGTGAGACAGTAAGCAACAGATATCTATCAAATACGAAAAACCAGGTAAGTGCTGAAAATAAGCAACCATGTACACTTCTCTTTTCCCCAGAATATCTGTCAAGTCAATATCAATGGAAACCAGTACCCAATAGCCTCAAGCGCACACAAGAATAGGACAACCGGCCTGAGTCGTAAGGAAATATCTAGACACGAACTCATATATATATAGTTAACATAAAGCTCCCCTCGATCGCGAATCATACCTGCGACTCGAGTGCTGACTCATATATATAAGTAACATAAAGCTCCCCTCGATCGCAAATCATACCTGTGACTCGAGTGTTGACTCAGATATATAATTAACATAAAGCTCCCATCGATCACGAATACCTGCGACTCGAGTGCTGACTCATATATATAATTAACATAAAGCTTCCCTCGATCGCGAATCATACCTGCGACTCAAGTGCTGACTCATATATATAATTAACATAAAGCTCCTCTCGATCGCGAATCATACCTGCGACTCGAGTGCTGACTCATATGTATAATTAACATAAATATATATACACCGGACTTATCAATAAGCTTAGTAGAGGCTATACTTGTAACAAAGGTCTATTCGCCAGAATTTCAGAGGCAACTCTCTACCATTTTTGCATACTAGTTCAAAGATAATAAGCATACTNAAAATTTCGGAGGCAGCTCTCTACCATTTTTTTTTGCATACTAGTTCAAAGATAATAAGCATATTGGTTCAAAGAGGATAAACAACTCAAAGTTTGGCTAAAGATACACATAAGGTACGTAATGGCATGCTTGTGGGCCCTAAAGCTACCCGACATGATAGAATAGTCGCTATGTACGGACTCTCGTCACGTGGTACGCACGTATCCCCAAAAACAATTACACGCAGCATATATAACACCTATGGGGACAATTCCCTCTTACAAGGTTAGAAAGGAGACTCTTCTCGTGTCGAATCTACCCCTCGGACCAAGGATGCACCCGAATCTATGAACTTTACACCCCGAGGACTCGCAACTAGCCAAATAGGGTACAATGACATCAATGCATGCTCAAAAATAGGGAAAATTATCCTAATTTTTCAATAACCCAACATTCATGAGAAATTCCCACAATCCAACCCCGGGCCCCCACACTCGGATTCCAAAAACTCTCGAAGAAATCACTCACCCGAAGTATAAGGATCATAATTATGTGACTTATACTTGAATTCATGGCCTTAAATGGATAATTCACAAGTTCTTCAAAAGCCCTAAAGTTACTACCCAATTTCATGAATTTGATATTTTGAAGGGAGATTAACTAGGAATTTATGTTTAAAACTAGTGTTAAGTGAGGAATTTACTTACCTTGGAAGTATATAGGTCGTGGAGGGTGCTGCTCAAGCTTGAAGGCTCTCTAATGGAGTTTTAGGATGAGAAAGAATGAAGAAAACCCATTTTTTAAACATTTAAATAGGTCTACCTACAGGTGTTTCCGCACCTGCGACCCAGGGACCGCACCTGCGACCCAGGGACCGCACCTGCGGTCCCGCACCGGCAAGAAAAGAATCGCACCTACGGAAAATGGTGAGGGGGTTGGGGATCGCACCTGCGGAGGGGTTTCCACACCAGCGGACCCGCTCCTGCAGAAATTGTTCTGCACTTGCGAAGATAGGGGACCCCTGGTTTCTTGCACCTGCGAGGCTGGGATCATAGAAGCGGTCCCGCACCTGGCTGGGCAACCGCACCTGCGGTCAAACCAGCAACAGCTGCTCCAGCAATTGTTTTAGCTGGTTTTTTGTCTCGTTAGGTGCCCGGGAGGCACCTGGCCCCACCCGAGCCCTAATCCAAATATACCAACGAGTCCCAAATCATAATACGGACTCGCTCAAGCCTTTGGAACACCCAAAATAACGCTAAAACTCAAAATCACACCCTCAAACCCCAAGAACCAAACTTACAAATTTTATGTTTTCTAGACTTCGCTCACAACCCACCGAACCGACTTATACAACTTGGAATGATCCTATATTTTGCAGGCAGGTCATAATTAACATAACGGAACTATTTCCTGTCTCAAAATTCCGTTCGGACCTAGATAACACAAAAACACGTCCCAAACCAAAGTATGAACTTAAGGAACTTCTTATTTCAATATTGGGCACCGAAATGCCCCTGGGTCATCAGAAACCCAATTCGAACATACGCCCTAGTCTAAATTCATCACACGAAGCTATCGGAACTGACAAAACTCGATTCCGAGGTCGTTTACCCAAAATGTTGACCGAAGTCAAACTTGGCCTTAAAGGCCAACCTTAAGGAACCAATTGTTCCTATTGCACTCTAAACACATCCTAATCCCGGACCACCAGTCCCCACAAGTCATAAATCACAAAAATCCGCTATGGGAAGTTTCATTTTGGGAAACGGGGTCTGATAACGCAAAAAAAATGATCGGATCGTTACACTTTAAAATCTCTTGTTTTACTTAACTGTTTCAATTTTTAGTTACTCTTTCTAAAACTAGGGTTCTTCCCAGACTTTCGCCAAAGGTTTTTACTTTCAAATGCTTAGTCTATTCATATCTTTACATATATGTATGCTCGAACCCTAAAATGTCTCTGTGTTACTGATTTCTTCAATTTTGTTTCAATGGTGTGTTTATCTCTGTGAACCAATCGCATGAACTTGATCTTTTTAGGGACTTAAACGATTTTCCCTGTCAAAACCCATATTTTGTGAGATTTTACTTTATTGACTCCTTTTAAGGATCCGAACGATTTTTCTTTCTTGTTAAAATCAGAACCCTTTGGGATTCTTACTTGGTTGATTTCTATTTAAGAGTTCAAATAATTTTTCCTATAAAATCAGTACCCTTTGAATATTTTCTTTACTGATTTTTCCCTATCAATTTCCCCGTTAAAATCAGTGTGCTAGGATTGTTACTGGTTTCCTTGTTTGTGACCTGTTTCCCCATTTTACCTGCCTTAATTAGTGGAAGGTAGTTTGGGGATTTTTACCGGCTCCCTATAAGGTATGATTTGTATTCTTTGCCTTAATTGAACCTCCTGTTGTGACCGTTAATTGACTACCCCCAAATTAAGGGATCTATTCTGGACTCCCTTATGGGAATTAATTCTGTGATTATTTGATTATCCTTAATTGATTGAATTCTGATTTTTCTTTAACTTATTTGTTCTACTCCCTAAGGGCTATATATACACTCTTATTCTACCTCTAAAAGACACGGACAATAGTTCAATCATACATACACAAACTTTATTTCCTCCCTCTTTCTGCTATTTATGCTCATTGCTTGTCTAGTCGGCTGAAAGCCAAGGCTAGACTGTGGAATTTTACCTACTTTACTTTCTGCATTTGCTTCCTTAACTGGTATGTTCCTATCACATTGTCATTCTGAGATTCAAATATATGTGCTCCTTGTTTCTTTGCTTCTATTAAGGCTGTGTCTTTCTATACTAGCATAACTATTGTCTAATTAACTTTGTTTAGTGCCTGACCAGCATGTCTAGGTTTCACACTTCTTGTTTGTTGCTTTAGCAAGCATATTTACATGAATTCTTGTTTACTTCCTTCAACTAGCATGCTTATTTTAGTATCTCGGACTCCTAATTTATCTGATTAACCCCAATTGGCATGGCTAGTTCAATGTAGTAGACCCTTGTCATCATCATGACTATTCCTACATTATGTCTCTATGTTTTACTGTCTATTACCACTTTAGCTTCAAGTATGAATTCCCTGTTAAGACTCTGAGTCAGTAGTTTGTGTTCTAATGCTATGAATTTGGTTGGTGGTTGTCAATCAACCCCTATTTGTTCTGTGTACTACATTTTCAAAATGCTCTCCTTCTTATCCTCCTTATGTGCTCCTGTTTCAAGTGTCTTGTGTTCCCAACCCCTGCTCCCTTTTGTGTAATTGTTTGTACACCTAGAACAAATTGACAAACTGAAGTTAAATTTGGGCAATGTGATGCTTTTGTGACCATGATGTTGTTTGTTGAACCTTCCTTTCCTTCAAAAGGTTTTCAACATGTTTTTCACTCCTGATATGTTTTCCTAAGCTATTACTACTCCGGAAGTATTTTCACTCCTAAAGATTTTACCTCTACATTGTCTTCCAAAAAGTCATCTCAACTATGTCAAGCGCTCTCACTTCTACTCTTAGATTACTTAAGTTCTGCCCCTCCAGTGTGTGTACTGCCTAGGAATCCATGAGATTCCTCCGAACTCTGACACGCTGGGGCTGGCTCTTCCACACTGCATATAACCACTTCGCTATTCAAAAGATCTTGGTGTGAGCATTGCCCGTGGTCGCTGAAGCCCTTGGGATCTTTGACACACCAGGATACCCTTATTGGACATTATGAGACTATGGCACCTTGAACTGTTTGAAGGCCTGGTATTTCCAGGTTCACTTTGGGCCTACTCAGGCTCCCTATAGCATAACTTTTATTTATTATGTAATGGTCTGTAATAATGATCCTTGTAAACAGATATTGGGGTTATTAGTAAAAGGGGAGGGATTTTCATATAATTTTTGCGGGGGCAGTTGGGTAGAAATCATGCTCTTAGGATTACTATGACTATTTGCTTGCATTAGGAATCGTGCTCTTAGGATCGTTTGTGAATTAGAAAATATGTTCGTAAGCATCATATCGTTTGTTCTAAAACTTCTGCTTTTCTAAAAGATGCTGCATACATCATGCCTGCTTAAAAATTCTATCACTAGGTTGTTATTAATTCTGCTTAATAATCATGTTCATAAAGTTCACCTTCGTGCATTAGAAAACATGTTTTAGGACTTTTATTGCACTCGCCTAAATACCAGGCCTATGTCTAGATAGTATAAAAAGCAGTCCCAACACCTAGATATCATGCTTATAGATATAAGTATATAAAACCAGTTCTGTAACGTTTGATGTTATTTTTTTCAGCTTTTAGACAGCATGCCTATAGGACATAATGAACTCAAACTGCCTGTTTAAAATCGCTTGTTAGTATTAAGACCCTGATTAACAATTAGATATCATTTTCCACACTCAGGCAATACTGTAAGATAATTGAAGCCTTGCAATTTGTAAAACTATGCTTTGCTTATTTGTGAATTGCCCGGATTCAACAGATTCTAAAATCAGTAGGCAAATTGATTAGGTTTCTATCACTTCGCCTTAACACAATGCTGCATATTCTCTACTTGTCATGCTCACCTAGATATCCTGTTCTAGACCTTTCTGAAACATCTAAAATCTTGATGTTTGAGATGTGCTAATTATCTGTTTATTTATGGAGGTAAACATGAGCCCCCTAATTGTTCTTTTACTTGACAGTCCTATATGTTCTTTGTTGTCGCTTAGATTTTCTCTTTTAAACACCTTAGGAGAGTCTCGAACTGCCTAAATTAGAGGTCCTAAACACCTCCAGGGCCATAAGGAAGGGACGGGTAATGCACGCATAGAGTTCGTCTAATTAAAACCGCATATAACCGCTAAGGGGAGGGTAATGGGGTAGTAAAGGATATGATGACTTGTGCGCTAATGCCACGTGCATCCCCTCTAGTTGAGGAAGGTTTACCGGTGTTGCACAGATGTGATCCTATAGGCCAATAAACCTAGAAACTCATTTATTCTTGTTTTTTAATAATCTCTGTGTGCTTAAATTATTTTATTTGCTTAATGACTAATTCACAAAAATGAGTTTGACTGGGACCCACTGTTGTGGACCTCGAGGGGTGCCCAACACCTTCCCCTCAAGGTAATTTCAAGCCCTTACCCAATCTCTGGAAACGCAAATCGGTTTATATGAGTTACTTGCATTAGGTTCCCTAACGCACCTTAAATCCGTTAGGTGGAGACTCTTCAATTTCCATACCCCTTTCCCAAAAATGAAAGGAGTTGTCCCAAAATGTCGAAACCCGATTCCGCGAGAAAAAAAAAGGGTGCGACATTAAGTAATTGTTTTTAATCATTTTCATACACAAATGATATTTTTGTTATTTGTTTATTATCCGTAGTATACCACCACTAATACTATATTGGTGGGAAGATCTTTCCTCAAGTGACAAAAAACATGTGAAGAAGGTCCTAGGAAATTTACCTTCTTTGTTAGACATCCAACAAAATAACATGTTGATAGAAGTTGCAACCATGTTCTGGGATCGTGAAAGGTTAGTGTTTCTTTTTGGGGATATAGAAATGACCCCGCTCCTAGAAGAAATCGGGGGATTTATTGGGCTACCTTGGGACATCCCTGGGCTATTGGTACCGGAAAATCGCACTGGTAGGGGATTTCTAAAAAATGATGGGTCTGAAAAAGAACGCCGATTTGGAGTGCTTAAAGAAATCTTATATACCATGACTACTTGTATGAGAGATACGGTCATAGCAAGTCCTACTGTATTTTCCATGATGATCTTTCCATTACTTCTTTGGGTCATATTCACCGCAGATTTTTTGTGTTCATTGTTTGCTTCTTGGGTATGATAGTGTTCCCAACGAAAAGGGAAAGAATTCACACTAGACTGGATATGGTCACAAAGACTCTAAATAGAAGGAATCGAGGTACAAACATACACCATAGTCCCTATGATTATAGTTGATATCTACCGGGCCTTGGACCACTGCCAGAAAGGGTCCAAACATTTCGAGTATGATGACATCCCTTACAAGTGTCAAGCTCAGCATATGTGGCATTCAAAGATTATTGTGGAGACGGACACCATCGAGCCAGACAGGTATCATGCGGGACATGCACCCTTTTACCCGGCATGGTTAGAAGAAAACTTAGCTGGGAAAGTTGAGCTAGGAATTGGTTGGGGAAACAGGGCCATAGACGAAGATGCTGAAACCCAAGTAAAGTACAACAAGTTGCGCAAGAGAATTCATGACTCCGAGGCCACACATCAGGAGATACACGAGACAGATGAGAGACTAATAAAAGAATGGAGGGAAATGGCTATCACCTCCAATGAAAAGGTGGAATATCTAGAGCAGGGCTTGATGGAGCTGGGAGAAAAGACAAGGAAAAGAATCACCGACTTCCAGAATGCTGAAAGAGGCGAGGGAGGACATCTAGCAAGAGTATACATGTTGTTGGGCATGCACGAACTGGGGGGGCCTGATTGATGGAGTCAAAAAGATCAAGCCTGGGGAAAGTCCTTCTAGGACCAAGTAGATTAGATTTATTTGCTTCTCCAAATGTAATAAGGCCACGTGTCAGTAGTGACTTATCTTTTATTATCTAAATGACGTTTTGGGATTCATCTATTTTTTATATTAATGAATTGAGGCATTTATTGGCATCTAAGTTCTCCAAAATAACTTGTCGCTAGGCCTACCTTGGTCACAACAAGGATCCCAAAATAGGGCGTGAATTTACATTCTGCAATATGTGTTTAAGTATTGCAAATATTCTTTTTAGGACTCTTACTGACTTGGCTACCTTTTCTGACTCAAACATGAAACCAATACATGATCTACTTACCTATTTTGTAATATTCTATTATTATGCGCATATTTTTGGCATCACTTATGTTGTCCCATGCCACTGAGTGGGTTTTGAAGATTGACAAATGTTGACAAGTTGAACCAGGTCCATCAAAGCATACACACCTGAACGAAGCAGCTGGCACAAGAATCGAACAAGCATAGGAGATATCAGTGATTGCTGAGTATCAAAGAACTAAGAGGATGTCTCCTAATAGGAAAAGATTGCAAATTGATGAAGAGAATAGAAGTTGAATTCAGCAAAGACAGAAACGAAGGAAGGAAGTTGAGTTTGATAAGAACTTGTTCTCCCAGGTAGAATCGGATCAGAACTTAACAAATGACTTTATAAATACTCAAAGTATTACTGCTGAAATTCATGACACAAAAAGACGTACAAAGACTAAATTGAATCAAGTTCTGTAAGAAAAATTCCCAGGATATTTGCAAGCAGAAGTATTGTGCAAAGGCTACAGTTCAACGAGAAGAAACAGTTCCATTTTCTTATCATTGAGTCTAGTTGGTTGTAGTAGGAGTTTTAATATTGTATCTTTTCAGCTTTCTTAGAAGCAAATTGTAATAGGTACACACTATTCAAGTTAGAGTTAGATTGAAGTCTGTAGAAATTAGCTAGAGGCTAGTTGATACAAAGAGGATTAGAGTTAGTCCTAGGATTACTAAAGAGTTTATTTTGTAAGTCCGTTTGGCTCAGAGTGTTTAGTGAAGTGTTTGAGCAAATCCTACTGAGGAGTAGGTGTTGGTTTTTTCATCTTTTGAGCCAGGTGTTTTCCACGTAAAATATTTGTGTCTTTACTTTACTGCTTTATTATTTCGCAAATAGTAGTAAGTAGTACACAAAGAAGAACCAGGTTCTTGTTATTAGACAGCACTCGAAAATTGGGTACTGCACAATTAACTTATAATATTGTGTAGTATTGAAGTCTAATACATCAACTTAGTTCTTTCCCTATTTTTGGCAAGAACTACATCTCAAGAACGGGCCAATTCACTTTGATTCTATGAAGATCTGAATGATCTTCCGTCTCTATACATGTTATATTGAACGGTCCTTGTATTTTTGGTCTGATTCAAGGCGTCAGTCTCAACTAGGGTTTGAGATTTTCCCTTATTCTTTACTGATTTATGATTGATACTCTTCTCTTTCTTGTGTTTGACTGATATTTTCCTTATTTCTGTATAACCCACCGTGTTTCCCTTATTTCTCCCTAAATCTGACTCTAATTGATCTTTGTATGATATTTCCCTTATTCTTTGTTGTATCCCATTATTTTAAGTGTTACTTGTATGATTATGTTCTCTCACTCTCTGTTAATTTATTGAACTCTCTTGTTTTATGTATTATTTGCCCTAAAACAAATCGATTCTAATTGATTATGTGTTTATTATTTACTATGTTTCCTGTTTTATGTATGAAATATGCTACTATATAAACCCCTCAAAGAGGGATTGGGAAAATGAACTTTGTTCTCACTACTCATTTCTCTTACTCACTCACTAGCACACTCAAACGCTCTCTAAATTGTTAAATAACCTCCCACAGTGCAAGCACTGCTCGGAGCCCAATCTCAAGGCTCTTGTGAACTCTGAAGCATCAGGGATTTGGGATTTTTGCTACTACACTCTGCACTCTTTTAATTCTACTACTGGTTAGTGTTTAAACCTTCATAATGTTTAATTTCCTTCCTTCTTTCTGCACATGTATCTGAACTTTGGTTCAATTGTGATGGTGTTCATCTTTGATATCATTCTGTGTTAATTGATGCCTGAGAATAGTCTATTGTTCATGTCACCTGCACCCTGCGATCTCTTATCTCTTAGGATTAGTTTTATACCCATGTAGCATCTTAACATGTTAATTTGGACTTCAGTATTGTGGTATTATGTTGTTTTGCATGTTATGCTTAGACAATGCCCTAGCTCTATGAGAACCCATTTAATTGAATGAACTTTTAATGAATCCTATGTATATTGGAGTGTTTTAAGACTTGTTCAAACTCGTTTCATGTTGTCCTGGATGTCGAACTCTATTTTCTAAGACTCTTGTGATAACATGTTTCCTACTATGTCTTAGTCTATCTGTTGTTCTCCCCTTTTCGTGGTTATCAACACGTGTATCCCTCTATTGTGTTCAAGTGTTTATTAATGTGGCATTAGGTTATACTAATTTTGATATAGACCCTCAGATGTCCACTAGTGCAACCTATGTATGGTTGCAAACCTGTCTCTTCTCCTAGTTCCTATGATGTTTGTTTATGTGATACTTTGTTATGTGCACCTTGCTGGACCTACTGTCTTGCTTAACTATTTGTGATGTATTTTTAGTTTAGCAATCTCTATCTACCCTCTTTACTTGTTATTTTGACATTCTAAATTACTATTCTTAGTCGGCTGAAAGCCAAGGCTATCTAAACTCTGTTGTTGGCCTCCCTAGTGTGAGCACTACTCGGAGTCCAATTGAGGCCCTTGTGAACTCTGACACACTATTTAGGATCTAATCATTCTTAAACTTCTAAAACTGTCCCTAATACCCTACCTCCCTATCATGTATTGTGTTGATTCCAAGTGATGCAATATTTGGTGTTTTGGCTCACTAAAGGGGTCTAAACTCCCCTATGGACCTGTGATCATGTGTTATGCTAGGCCAAAAATGTTGAAGGCCCAGCGAGGCTGGATGTTTAGTTGTTTATTTTATTTGGGCCTGCAATAGTCATGTCTATTGCCATGTAATATTACTATTTTACTTGTTAATCTGGCCTGTAATAATACTTTGTATAAACAATTGGGGTGTTAGTGAAAATGGAATGGGTAGAATTCTATATTTGCACGCCATGGGTAGATAACATGCCTATAGGACTTGACAATGTGTTTTCCATATGTGTTGTTCGATTACATGAGCCCTTTAGAGATCATGATTAGTAGAAGCACACACACATCCTACTTGTTTACTATTGCATGGTTATAGACAGCATATCCATATGTAGTGAGCACTTTGCATGACTACTCAGTTATTCAATAGGAAGCATGCATATAGGATGTATAATATCTACTTTGTTAACTTAGAAACCATGCTTATAGCAAATCACACACTTCACTTAACTTGCCTAATACATGCGCATTATTCAAAAGCATGATCGTTTGACTAAATATTTTACCTGCTCTTATGTCTACTTCTGTCCGATTATTAGATATCATTCCTATAGGGAATGAATGCCAATAACAGCCCTTTCAAGCTGCACCACGCTCAATAGATATCATGTCTATAAAAATCTACTTCTTTCCGATTATTAGATATCATTCCTATAGGGAATGAATGCCAATAACAGCCCTTTCAATCTGCACCACGCTCAATAAATATCATGCCTATAGGACTTGAAGTATTTAAATTCGTTATTGCATCATCCTGTCTATCTAGAAAGCATGTCTATAGGAGCTAAATATGTACAAAATCAAATCAAACTGTCAACCTTTAGAAAGCATGCCTATAGGAGCTAAAATATATGAGAATCAGTCCAATCGCCAGTCTCTAGAAATCATGCATGTAGGACATCACTACTCGCTCTTCAACGCTGTTATTAGGAAGCATAAGTAATTTTGAGCATTTCCAATAAGTTTTATTGTCCCAAGTGAGGAGTCACCTAGACATCATGCATATAGGTTTTAATCTCTTATACCTGTAATCTGTAGGCAACTATGTAGGCTTTAGAAATAATAGGCTTTTGCACATGAAACTGCCTGCTTATAAAATCCAGAAGCACATAGAGCTCTTGGATATAGGGTTCTGTGACTTTAACTTATTAAAATCTACAACTGTCAATGTTAATAAATTTGTGTGCATTTGTTGTCTAAGTGTGGAGGCTAACTTGAATCCTTATGTGCCTATACGTGAAAGTCCAAATTGTTTTGTATGTCGTCTAGTTTTCTCATTTTTGAGCAACCTAAGTTAAGTCTAGAACCACCCGAGATAGAGGTCAAAATGCCTCCTAGACCATAGGCATAGGACGGGTAGTGCATGCATAGGATACGATTTAGAATCAATTAGTGTGCTTTAGGTCAACAATTTAAGGATAGTAATCAGGTAACAGGAGATGATAGTTTGTGCCCGCTGAATAATACGAGTACACCCCACTTCAAGGGAGTTATGAAGTATTATTTATGTTGCACAGGGTGATCCTTTAGGCTAAAAAACTTAGGATCCCCCCCTCCCCACCTTGGTTTTAAGGTCAATCATTCTATTTTATCTGCCGAGTTTTGTCTCTTCTCTTTGCTTAGACTAATTCATATAATTTGAGTTCGGTCGGGACCCATCGTTTTGGACCTCGATGAGTGCCTAACACCTTCTCCTCAAGGTAATTTGAGCCCTTACCCGATCTTTGGTGACACAACTGGTTAATCCAGAGTTATCTACAAATAGGTGCCATAATGCACCTTAATCTGTAATATGGAGACTCTCTCTTTTAATGCCCTTCCTTAAAATATTTGTCACGTGTCGAAACCCGATTTCACGAGAAAAAGGAGCGCGACACATGTATCTACTCCTATGGGTACTGTTATCATGGACTGTTTATATCGGTCGTGTGTGGTGATTATTGGGGGTCTGGAGATCCGAGTGGACCTTTTGCTGCTCAGTATGGTTGATTTTGATGTGATATTGGGTATGGATTGGTTGCTCCATGACATTTTGTTCTAGATTGTCACGCTAAGATTGTGACATTGGCGATGCCGGGGTTGCCGAGAGTTGAGTGGAGCGGTTCTATAGACTATGTACCCAGTAGGGTGATTTCATACTTAAAGGCTCAGCGGATGGTTGCGAAGGGTTATCTATCCTATTTGGATTTTGTGAGGGATGTTAGTGCTGAGAATCATACTATTGATTATGTTTCCGTGGTGCGTGATTTTCCGGATGTGATTATGTTTTTCCTGCAGACCTGTCGGGCATGCCACCTGACAGATATATTGACTTCGGTATTGGTTAGGTGCCGGGCACTCAGCCATTTCTATTCCACCGTATCGTATGGCACTGTCAGAGTTGAAGGAGTTGAAGAAGAAGGATGGTTCTATGAGGATGTGCATTGATTACAGGCAGTTGAACAAGGTCACAGTCAAGAACAAGTATCTGTTTCCATGTATTGATGATCGATTTGACCAGCTTCAGGGAGCGAGGGTGTACTCCTAGATTGATTTGAGGTCCGGGTATCACCAGCTAATGTGGAACCTGGGGATTGAAATTCTGCAGGTGCGGCATCACAGGAGCAACCAAAGGACCGCAGGTGCGGTTTTGCTGGGCAGAAGTAACAAATAGAGGACTTCAGGATTTTATCCCCATTTTCACATTTTGGAACTCTAACTTTGGGGATTTTGAGGAGATTTTCGAAGGGGATTCGAGGTTTATCACTGAGGTAAGTCCCTTGATCCTAATTATCTTTAGTAATTGTGTTTTCCATTTGATTTTACACCTAATTAGTGAGGTTTTGAAGTGAAAATTAGGGGTTTAGGGCTTGGGGATTGGAGAGTGAACTTTGGGGTTTTGGAGGGGCAATTGAGGTCGGATTATGGTAAATTTGGTATGGCTAGATTCGTGAGTGAACGGGCTTTTGGGTTTTGCCTTTTTTGTCGAATTTTGAGACGTGGGCTCGGGGACCAGGTTTGAGCCGATTTTGGATTTTGGGCTTGATTTCAGTAGTTTTCTTGTGGAATTGATCCTTTTAGAAAATATTGATTATCTTGTACTGTTTGTGACTAGATTCCAGGCATTTGGAGGTCGATTCGAGAGGCAAGGGCATTTCAAAGTAGGATTCCTACGCAGTTGAGGTAGTAATAGTTTTAAATCTGGTTTTGAGGGTATGAAACCCGAAGTTTGGTACGATGTGATTGTTTGGAGGTGACACACATGCTAGGTGATGCGCGTGTGAGTGTACACCATAAGGGATTGTGACTCGGTTCGTCCCGCGAGACTGTAAAGTCTAATAGCCTTTTTGTGCTTATACGTATTCCTTGTCTGCTAGAAATTTGAGTGCCTTTCATGTTAGAAATCATGCTTAGGTTGTGTACCTGCTTATGGTTGTTATACTCAGTCATAGTAATTTTTGTATATGTTTACCTCAGTCTATGTTATTTCCCTGATGATACTTTATAGCATTCTGATTTGTGTTGATTCCTTTTCATTATTGAGGGTTGTGAGACTAGAAAGGTTCATGACTGAGTGAGGCTGGGAGCCTGTTTGTGAGGTATTGTACCTTAGCACGTGAGTTGTCCGGTATGGCACCTATAGTGAGCACAGGTACCTAATGAGCGTGTGTATTGAGGGTTGAGAGCAGAGTGTTAAGCTATTGAGAGCTTGAGTGATAGTACCCTGTGAGGTTACATCTGTCTTCTTTGTTGTTGCATTTAGCTGATTCGTGCTACTGTTGAACTTCTGGAAACTTGTTATATTTGGTTTTACTTGAACTTGGTAAATATGCAACTGATTTGACTCATGTTACCGGTATTTACTCATGTCTATTCTTAGATTTTAAAATTTTCCAAAATAAACTATATTGTATAGCTCGTCACTACCTCTCAGTTCCTTATTTATTTATGTTACTTACTGAATTGGTTTTACTCATGCTACACCATGCACTTCATGTGCATATCCAGGTGTGTTTGATCACGGAGATCATTAATTTCGAACGCGATCGAGTACCAGAGACTTTGACGTAGCTACCGGCATCCGCAGGACCTTGTCTCTCCTTCTATATTTCTTTTTGTCCTGTATTGACACTTAGACACTGATTGTATTAGTTTTGTTATCTAGATGCTCGTGACTTGGTGACACCCCAATGTTTGGGGCTAGTTTTCTGCATTTTGATTCTATTTTAAGTTCAACGTTGGTTTTCATGAAAATTTTTGATATGGAAAAGTTTTAGACTACCTTTATATTGAATTACTGAAGTATTTTTGGGAAAGTCGGCTTGTCTAGTAGCATCAATAGGTGCCATCACGACATTTTAGGTTTTGGGTCGTGACATCTTTATCATCGGCAAGGTCTGCATCTGAAAAATCGTCGAGCTTAAAACTGTTAAGATGTGGATACCATAATCCATGTGAAGTAGTTCCAATAAGGTATCTAATAATTCGCTTCATGACAGCTAAATGTGACTCCTTTGGAGCTGCTTAGAACCTGGAACATCTGCATACACTAAACATTATGTCAGGATGACTCACAGTTAAATAGAGTAGAGATCTGATCATTCCACGATATTTTGATTCATCAACTGATTTTCCTTCTTCATCTTTGTCAAGAGATGTAGTTGGACTCATGGGAGTCCCAATTGCCTTGGCATTGTCCATTCCGAATTTTTGAATTAGCTCATTTTTGTACTTTGTTTGAGAAATAAAGATTTGTTCATCTGATTGATGAATTTGGAGTCTAAGGAAGAAAGTTAATTCTCCCATCATGCTCATTTCAAACTCACTTTGCATGAGATGTGAGAATTTCTTGCATAAAATAAGTTAGCACTTCCAACTATAATATCATCAACATAAATTTGAATAATGAGATTTCTTGAATATGATCTCTTGATAAAAAGAGTAGTGTCAATCTTACCTCTCGAAAATCCATGACTAACCAAAAATGAGCTTAGTCTTTCATACCATGATCTAGGTGTTTGATTTAGCCCATAAATAGATTTAGCCAACGTGCTACCGGAGTGAAGGTTTCATCATAGTCGACCCCTTCTTGTTGAGAGTAACCCTGAGCGACTAGCCTTGCTTTATTCCAGATAACTTTACCTTCTTCATTTAGTTGTTTCTAAATACCCATTTGGTTCCTATGATTGTTGCATTTGCTGGTTTGGGCACCAATGTCTAGACTTGATTTTTATCAAATTGATTAAGTTCTTCATGCATTACCTGAACCTAACTTGAGTCTTTAAAGTCTTCGCCAACATTCTTTGGCTCTATTTGAGATATGAGTACAATGTTGGCTTTTTTCTTTAAAGCTCCTCTTGTTTCATTCCATCAGTTGGATTTTTAATGATGAACTTCTAAGGATATTATGATTCACTTTTCCACTCGTTTGGTACTGTTTCAGTACGTTGATTAGTCTACTCGTTCAGAGGTTGATCGTGCTCATTGATGCCTTCATTAGTCAACTGTGGGATTTCAGTCATTTTGTCAGCAGTTTCTTTTGAAGTCTTCTGTTCACTGATCTTTGGCTCATCTCTTCATCACCTGTAAAATCTCCTTTCTCGTCCATAGAGTTATTATCATCAAAACTATGAACAGATTCCTCTACACATAGGGTACGCTTATTATAGATTCTAAAAGATCTACTGTTATTTGAGTTGTGAAGAAATATACCTTCATCACTCCTTGGATCAAACTTACCAAGATTGTCCTTGCCATTGTTGTGGAATAAACATTTGTGTCCAAAAGGATGAAAGTATCCAATATTGGGTTTCTTACCTTTCCATAATTCGTAAGGAGTTTTCTTAAAAATGGGTCGAATCAAACACATGTTGAGAATGTGACAAGTTGTGCTAACTACTTCTGCCCAGAAATGATTTGGGAGAGAATGTTCTAGTATTATGATTCTTTCCATATACTGCAAAGTTCTATTCTTACTTTCAACCACTCTATTTTGCTGAGGTGACCTTGGTGCTGAGAAACTATGAGTGTATTCTTGATCGTTGCAGAATTCTTCAAAAACTATGCTTTCAAATTCTCCTCCATGATCACTTTGAATAGTTTCTATAAGATGCCCTTTTATCGTTCAACTCTTTTACAGAAAATCTCAAAATTTTCCAATGCTTCATCTTTATGAGATAAGAAAATCACCCATGTAAAGCGTGAGTAGTCATCGTCAACAACAAAAGCATATTGTTTACCTCCAATGCTTGCAGTTCTAGTGGGTCCAAACAGATCCATGTGAAGCAATTGTAGAGGCTTGGAAGTAGACATAATATCCTTGGTAAACCCTGATAATATCAAGGCCATCAAAGACATCCCAGACCAGCTGTCAAGCGTGAAAGAAGTCCAAAGGCTCACGGGGAGATTGGCCGCTTTGAGCAGGTTCATTTCCCGATCATCAGAGAAATGCCACTATTTCTTTGCTTCTCAAAAAGAAAAATAATTTCGAATAGACCCCAGAATGTCAGCAGGCTTTGAGATATTTGAAAAGGTACTTGTCAAGCCCCCTGTTACTTTCAAAATCGAAGAGGTGAAACGTTGTTGGTCTACCTCGCAGTCTGAGAAGTAGGGGTAAGTGCAATTTAGTCCGTGAGGATGAATGTACGCAATCTCTCATTTATTACGTTAGTAAAATTTTAACGGGAGCAGAAACTCGCTACCCGCGTTTTGAGAAGTTGGCCTTAACTCTCGTAGTCGTCGCTCGGAAGCTAAGGCCTTACTTTCAATGTCACCTAATTGATGTGGTGACCACATTTCCCATGTGGAACATCCTTCACAAACCTGAACTCTTGGGTAGGTTGGCCAGATGGGCCGTCAAAATGAGTGAATTTGACATAGAATATAAATCAGGGACTGCGATTAAGTCAAAGGTTTTGGCTGACTTTGTGGCCGATTTCAGTCCGGGATTGCTGCCCCTACCAACCATAGAGGCAGTAATGATGTCAGAATCGACATCGGGAGTTTGGACCCTATTCGTGAACGGGGCCTCCAACGTAAAATGGTCCGGGCTCGGCATAGTATTAACCACGCCTTCGAGAGAAACCCTAAGGAAAGCCATCAGATGGTCCTCTTAACTAACAATGAAGCAGAGTATGAGACTTTAATTACAGGACTCGAACTAGACCGAGGGCTAGATTCCGATGTCATGGAAATCAAGTGCGACTCCCAGCTAGTGGTAAATCAGGTCTACGGGATATTCGAAACCAAAAATGAGCGCATGCAACAATACGTAGTGAAGGTCCAGACTCTGCTGGCTCAATTTTGGGAGTAGTTGATTATTCATATCCCGATGGAAGAAAATGCAAAAGCAGATGCACTGGATAACCTCAGTTCATTAATGGAAATGAAGGGATCAAATTCGGGGATGGTAGTACAACTGATGCACTCGGTCTTACATGCGGATAGATACTATGAGGTAAATACGACCATTTTTTTCTGGGAATGGAGGAATAATATCATTGATTATCTCGAGCATGGGAAGTTTCTCAAAGATTCCAAGGCCTTCGGGCACTGCGCGCCAAAGCAGCACGGTATAGATTCAAAGGAGGACAACTGTATAGGAAATCTTTACAAGGCCCGCTGGCCCGATGTTTGGGTACTCCCAAGCTAATTATGTTATGCGAGAAATCCACGAAGGTATATGTCAAAACCATTCGTGCGTAGATTCTCTAGTGCAAAAACTGGTAAGGGTAGGATATTATTGGCCCCGAATGGAACAAGATGCCAAAGTTTTCATACAAAAATGCGATAAGTGTCAACGCTACGCCCCGCTGGTACATCGACCAGAAGAACCACTACATTTGATTTTAACTGACTATTTTTCCAAATGGGTTGAACATGTCCTTATCAGAAGATTGGCGAAAGAGAATGGTGGATTTCTTGTGGGAAAACATAATCTGCAGGTTAAGAATACCAAAAGAGATAGCATGTATTTAAAGGGACGTAATTTATCGACACAAAAATCACAAAGTTACTTAAAGATTTGAAAATAAGGAGAATCACATCTTCACCCTATCATCCGAGTGAAAATGGTCAAGAGGATTCAACTAACAAAGTGATTATACAAAACCTCAAGAAAAGGTTGGAAGCAGCTAAAGGTAAATGGCATGAGGAATTACCTGGATTTTTATGGGCATACCGAATGACGGCAAAATCGAGCACGAGGGAAAATCCTTTTTCCCTTGTGTACGAAGTAGAAGCCTTAATTCCGGCTGAACTAGCAGAGCATGCCTTAAGATATTTCTAGGAAAGAGAAGAGACAAACAATGAAGCGATCTTCGTCAACTTGGAGTTACTCGATGAACGCAGGGACTTGACACATTTCAGGATCACGGTACAGAAGTAGAGAATGAAAAGATATTACAATCAAAGAGCCAAACTACGTTATTTTGAAGTGGGAGATTTGGTTCTAAGGAAAGTAACTCAAAACACTTGGGAACTCAATGTAGGGAATCTAGGTCAAACCTGGGAAGGCCCCTACCGGGTTTCAGCTGCCACCGAGAAAGGTTCATACAAGTTAGAGAATCAGAATGGAGAAAAATGGAAAAGCAACTGGAATGTGGCACTCCTCAAGAGATATTATTGCTGACAAACATCGCATGTACTAAAAGTATCTGTTGCACTCTTTTTCCCTTCGTCCAGTTTTTGTCCCAATTGGGTTTTTCTGGCAAGGTTTTTAACGAGGCAGCAACAGAAAGCATATTACGAAGAAAGTTTCAACACAACAATAAGACCTTTAATAGAAAGGCACAAAGAGAAGAACCACTCCAGGGCGGTTAGATAATCTTTGGCTCGATAGCAAAATTCCCACCGGGAAAATGAGTTTGCTATCAAGCAAAGGTTGTCCGACCGTTCACAGGTGAAAACCACTAGAGGACTGTTCGATAGTCTTTTGCTCGATAGCATAAATTCCTAAGGGGAAACGGAGTTTGTTACCGAGCAAAATGATATGAGAATGCAACAACAATGACTGCCACGTCAACTGGAGCACGAAAATCGGGAACATAGTTGTTTCATCAGGACCAGGCACTGCGTTGCCAGGCCTGTAGAAACAAGTTGTATGAATTAGACACAAGAAATGGCCATTTCTTTTTATCATAACGAATCCTGTGTACTTTTTGAAAACGAAAGGAATAAATAACGTCTTTTTCTTTTCCATCGTGTTTCTTGTCTAATCGATGAATTGATTTTATCTTTTGAAAGTTAAACAAGTACTTCAAATGCTAGTGACATAATGAATAAGAGACGCCCTCTTCAAGAGCACCGTAAACATATGAGTGCCCTCTCTTATAAAAAATCCCCACGATAAAGGGTTGATTTTGGAAGGATTTGTGCCCAAAATCCAAATGCTTTCGGGGAAAACACACCCAAGGCTTTATGTAATAAGACTCAAATAGTAACTCTTGCGCAAAACACTTAGGCAAAAGAAAAAAGAGAGTGCAAAACTTGCATAAATTTTCAAACGAAAGAAATACTCAAACAATACTTGAGCAAAAAGATGTATTTATTTACAATAACATGCCAAAGTGGCACGAATACAAAAGTTGGAAAAAAAAAAAAGCTAAACTGCTGCATCTCTGAAACCCATAGGAATATAAGTGTCCGCTCCCCCAAGGGAAGTGGGTAGGTCCGTTGATGGCTCAACATTTTGGCCTTCATCAGTTTGGCCTTCAACATATTCGCCTTTCATTTCCTCTTCAGTTCCCGAAGTTTCAAAACCAGAACCAGAAAAGACTCTATCGAGAGACCACTTATATCAGCTAACTCAAGCTCACGGGCCTTAGCAATTTCAGCATCGAAGTCAATGATATGAACTTTGGCCTCTTCCAACGTTTTTCTCCTCAAGTTGTACATAACATAAGTTTTCTCAACAAAGCGGGAAGCCTCTCGGCACTTGAGTTCTTGTTTGAGTTGGGTAACCTCGGCAGAAAGGTTTTCCCAGGGCGGATCTAACGGGTTTGAGGATAATATCGAGGTCACAGACAGCCAAGCTGAAAATCCTATTATGCTCAATAGTGTTATTATACTTCTCCTCCAACTTGGCATGTTTCACCCCCATAGCAGCAAGCTTTTTAGTTTTGGAGTTCAAGGTTGCCTCCAAGTTGGTCAATCTTTCACCGAAGGCAGCCTCGCGGTCGGATGTAGCAAGAACGGCACTATGGACTTCAGCCCATTTGGCCCTGGCTTCATCAAATTTAACCATCAGTGGGTCAATCTCTTGGTTACCATTTATTGCTCGCTTTGCTGCAAACGAATCTTCAATACAGCCGCCTCAACAACTTTGGTTTCCAATTCTGAGAGGCGAGCAGCAGTTTGCTTCCGCTCGGCCAAAAGTTGATCCCATGCAGAGGTAAGTTCTTCCTTTTCCCGAATCAACCTTTAGAGGCCATTGAAATCAAGAAAGATGTCCTACAAAATAAAAGAGGCAAACTCGGGATATTTTTAGGAAAAAACAGAAGAAATAACAAAGGAAGTAAAGAATGTACCGCTGCGGTGTTGTGCAGGGAATTGTTCAACAAGCACTCTCCCGAGAGAGCCTATATCTTTTCCCAATATTTCTCTGAAGCCAAAGGCTTCAAATAATTAGCAAGTTCCACAGACCAGGATAGCAAATTGTATACGGTGGAGACCGAGAGAGTAACGTTCCTCCTCCTTTACGAATCTTCAGAAGGAGCAGGATAATTTTGCCCTAAATTCTCATGAACTGGGGATTGAGGGAGAGGAACATCCTCTTCACGGACAGATGATGCCGGTAGAGATGATGTAGCAGTTGATGATGGAAGAGTTGGTGAAGAAGGAGATGAAGTTGATGGCGATGAAGGGTGAGAAGCAGCCGCGACAAACGCAGTGCTGGTTGTTTGTTGCTCGCCAACCGAAGACGGCAAGGACCCGGTACTCTACCCAGCAATACCGGACACATCCACTAGGACCCGGTAATAGGAGTTGGCATTTTCTACAATCTCAAAGACGAGACATCGTCCTCGGTTGGTGTAACTAACTCAACAATTTGAGCATTTTGTTGAGTTAATAAGGACCGTCTCCTTCTATGTAGAGAAGCTTCTCCATCATCGTCGATCATCACGGTGTCTATGGACGGCCCGGGAGGAGGGCTAGTCACCACGACTTCTGGGGATGACTCAGGGGCAGCAGTCTTCACCCTCTTATTCTTTTCCCCGACCGCGAAGGAACATCTCTTTTTTGGTTGTTTTTCCTCCGGTAGGGGATTCCGTGAAGAAACACTTGTACCCGAAGCAGGCCTAGAGACGCATGTTCGAGTAAGCGCCTCCTGAAACAGCCCCGCTGCGTCAGCAGGATCATCCAAAACATCCTCCTCGGGGATGACGACACCCGAGCCCGCAGGTAGATATGATTTCTGAAAAAAAGGAGAAATAATTTATCAATTTCCTCGCGTAAAAAGAAAAAATGAGACGAGTCTAAGTTACTATGAATTTTGGCCTTCCACCCGTATTTGAGGGCCAGTTCTTTCCACGTACGAGTTTTGGGCGTAGTAACGTCTAAGATTTTTGGACCCACTGGGCCAAGCCTTCAACCCTAGGTGGAACCCATCAAGTTGCTGAAACAGGTGAAGGGAGGAGGATTAACACGGATATGAAGAAATTTCTAATAAAAAAATATTAAACAAGGAGCTTACGAGTGCGGTTCCATGATTCCGGAAAGGATGAAGTCGTTCTATCCACACACGGTCATTGTCATCATCCATGCTAGATAATAGAGCATAGTGGCTACATTTTCTAAAGTTTATCATTCCCCCTCGGAAGACTTTGGGGGAATAGATATTCATCACATGAGCTAAGGATAGCTCATTTCCCCTCGCTTTGCACAAATGCCGAAGACAAGCAATCATCCTCCACATACAAGCACTTACTTGTGCCAAACACACCTGGTAGCGGAGACAGAACTCCGCAATAATGGAGTCAAGCTCTCCACTCAAAGAAAATGCCCCCAAAGTAAAGGGATACCTGTAAAAGTATGTAAAAACCTTCCTGGTAAGGTTACTCGCTCTGTTAGATCAAGAGAAACAATGTCCAAATTTTGGCAGCGACAATCTTCCTTCACAACATAAATACTTGAAGGATGGATGAAAGAAGGGTATCTGTCAACGGCCCACGTGCGAGGGTAAGATGAAGGGGATCTCTTTGAAATCGTTTGTTGTAACAAAACTTATATGGATGATGGTGCCCACTGTCGGAGAAGCAGCGTCCTCGGCTTTGTTCTTGTTCTTTGAAGAACTGGTATTCTTTGAAGAAGAAGAAGAAGCCATTATATTTTATGGATGAAGGAAAAGCTTTTTCATTTGAAGAAAATTAAAGAAAAGTTGAAGAACAATAAAGAGAGTTTGGAGAGTTATGGAGTATGAATGAAGAAGGTTGATGTGTATAAGTAAAGGTTTAGGCGGCTAAATCTGTGGCCATGATTACCCCGATAATCGGCAAAAGTTATGTTGAATCGTGAGACGACGCATATTCGGGGCATTAAATGCAGAGAGACGTTCGTCTAATCAACCGTCAGAAGCTTTTCAGAAGAAATCATAGTAGTCCCCCGCCAAAAAAAGTGTTTCTACCAACTTTCTGGTGATACAATGTTATGTCACCAGAAAGCAAAGGCACTATCTGTATACATTAAAATATGTTATGTTAAGTGGCTACTTAAGAGAGTGACACGTGGAACCTAAGGCGGGGGACAATTAGAATCGAAGGCAATTATCTCATTTATCGCCGGAAAGAATGACACTGGTAAAGATGCACTAAATACCCTCTACCCGGTAGTATTTAATGGAGAATATTCCATTAAATTTAATGCACTGCCCATTACAGAGAATTTGTCATTTATGCTCACCGTTACACCTTCTTCAATGGCCCTCATAATTGATTTTAAAGAAGAGCATGATCCTAGGACCTTGTTTCCTAGGTGCAGCTATAAATAGTGAGCTCTATTATCATTGTAAAGCACACGACTTTCCTGGCAAACTTAGAGTCCGTTTGGATGGACTTATTTTAAGTGACTTTTAAGCCAAAAGTCATAAGTTAGGAATTCTAGCTTTTGGCTTTTGACTTTTGACTTAGGACTTTTGGCTTTTGGCTTATTTTTGTCATTTTAGCTTAAAAACAAGTGCTTAAAAGCACTCTTTTACTTTATCCAAACACTACAAAATGGCTTAAAAGCTATTTTCGTTTGAAACCGCTTAAAATAAGTCAATCCAAACGGGCTCTTATGCTACACTCGATTAAAAAGTTTTATATAATTTTATTTTCTTGTTCCTTGATTTCATCATTATTGTGCCCGAAAACTCTGATCCCGGAATTACCGTCTTTTCGTGGTTTTATCTTCATTTCAAGGCTAAGTATTGCACATTTCTTTAATACATGATCGAATTAATTCACTTGTTTAGAAGCCACGTATAAATCACAACTATATTGTTTTACGAATAAACAATTAGACGTGCAGTAGCTTTGTGCTGTATTCAATTGTGTTTGGCCATAAACCATAATTGAAACAAGGAATTTTTCTTCCCTTTAATTGAGGAATATAAAATTTAGTGACCCAATAATAACTCTAGGCATGTCAGTAATATAGTCCCTACTGATCATCGTTCCTAGGTAAGAATTTGGAATAAGCAAAGCACTATATAAAACAAGGAATTTGAAAAACAAAACGTTTGATTCCAAACCTACCTACATGTCAAATCAACCAGCTGCTATACATATACAATCACTACATGTGTCAAAAGGGCATCTTTTGTGTCATTTAAACCTCCGTGACCTAATGGCGTACAAGCAACTACCGAGCAATATTGCATTAATTGTGACATACTTGCAAGAATTTGAGAGTAAAAAAATTGATGCAACTGGGAACAAGATAATTACAGTAGCCAATATCATAACCAAGCTGATGCAAGTTGGAGCAAAAACAAAAAAGATATTCTTAGGATCTGAACATTTTTATGAATTGGCTGTTTCCTTTTCCTTTTCTATGAAGGTTAAAGGGATTTTTGAGTGGCTGGATTCATTTTTCTTTTTTTAGCCGGTTATTATATATTGATTGTACAAGATTATATATTAATTATACATATATTATATATTCTCGGTTATCTGTAGAGTGGACGACTATTTTGTTAATTCTTCCAGGTTTGAATAGAAGTATCCACGTGGTGGGATCAAAGAAGAAGTGAAAAATTAGACTAGAAGATCTACTTAACAGAAGTATCCAGCCAAGAGAAACAAATCAAAGGAGGGATAGCATCCACTATGAAAAATATTTCAAACTAACAAATTGTTGGAGTAAACTACACAATAAACAAAAGAAAAATATCTATGACCTACAAAAGAAAAGGGTTATTTAATGAAAATAGCTCATCATATTTCCTCTGTCGGCTATTTTCACAAGAATTAGTAGCTAGATTTATATGTAATCTATTAATGTATATATTATTTGAAATTGGTCTACTTTGTCCTCAGTTAAACTTTAGTTAGTTCATTCATGCTTTTATCATTAGCAAATCATTTTATATTTATCTGTATCATTAACAGAGATCCAGCATGAAATTGGTGGACTTTACGTGTCCAAAACTCTTCGAAAAAAGAAATTTGAATTTACTTCTTAACTTTTTTTACTGTAGTTTAAAAATTACTCTCAATTTGAGCTTTTTTTTTTGTTTTCCACCTGTTGTTTGGTATTCGCATTGTAATCTAATCAAATTTGAATTCGTGCAGTATAGGACCTCATTCGAAAAAAGCGTCCCTTATCAATGATTTGTCAATACCCAAAACTCGAACTTGTGACCACTGGCTAAGGGAAAAGTAACCTCATCCATTGCATATCCTTTGGTGGTACCAATATCATGCTGGATCTCTGTTAATGACAGGGACAAATATAAAATGATTTGTTAACGACAAAAGCGTGAATGAACTAATTAAAGTTTAACTGAGAACAAAGTAGACCAATTTCTCAAATTGAGCTTGTTAGATGTAAATGGCGTAAATGATGAGTGTAATATTAAACCAAGAATCTAACAAATGAGAAAATTACATGATTTTGGAATAGTGTAATCAAAGCAAACAAAGATGAATCATATAGCAGGAAAGTCTAAGATGGGGAAATGTACCTAATTTCTAGTTTCTCAGTTAGTCATACATGAAAGTGACATCAAAAATAAAGATGAACAAGAGAAGTGAAAAAGAAGGGAAAGTAAAGATTGGAGAGTGATGCAGGGAACGCTTAAGTGATAGTGTGATACTCAAAAATTCCCCCTAAATAATGAGCAATCACGTGTAAGGGTGGGCATTCGATACTTGGGTTCGGTATTTAAGAATTTCAGTTTGGTATTCGATTTTTCAATTGTGTATACCAAATATCGTACCTAAATATTTCGGTACAGTTCGGTATTTCTTATTTCGGTTCGGTACGATTTCGGTACGGTATCGGTTTAATATTCGGTGATGATAAAGAACAACGGACTACAAAAGTAAAAAAACATGCTCGTTGTATTGACAACTTCAATGCTGCTCAGTGCTCACTGAAAAAACATGCTCGTTGTATTGGCTACTATATTCACTCGACTGGAGTTATTAGTCACTAAGTTTTCCCATGTTGTCAATACAATCTTTAACACATTAAAATATTATTCACAAGTACTACCCCTTAAATATATTGAATGACTTTATTCACAAGTACATTCACAAGTAAGAATTATAAAGCTCACAAGGGCAAAGAGCCAAAGACGTTCCACAGTTCCACTGGACTTACAGTCCACTTAACAGTCAAAGACGTTCCAGGTTCCACACTTCCACAGTTCCACTGGACTTACAGTCCACTTAACAGTCAAAGACGTTCCACACTGCCAGCAAAAACACCAACTGTTCAGTTACAAATTACAGTCCAACTGTCCTGTTACAAATTACAATTACAAATACCAGTTACAGCCCAAATTACAGTCCACTTAACAGTATGCTAAATTGCTAATTTGGAGCACTAACATCTTCAGAACATAACAAAAATACTGCAAATCTTTTCTCTGAAAATGGCTGCAAATCTTCTCTAAAAATGACCAATCGAGCACGGGGCATGATTGCACTTGAACCTAAACAATATATAAATCATAAGTTAAAATATTATTTTTTGATAATAATAAAACACAACTACAAAAGTATATCACCAAACAAATAGTGTATTAAACTTACCACTCAAGTTTCAATTTGCTACAATACATCAAACAATGCTAGTAGTGTTTCCATTATTGTCCATATGTAAAGATAATTCGATCAAATATGTCAATGACAATGACAAATAAATAATTATGATATATTATTTTGTACTAAAATACACACAAAATATTAAAGCTTACCAAGCTCGAGTTCCTCAAGATACTTCAAGTCTTCTTCAACACTAATAGGATTCTTCTCTTCTCTAAGTCAATCTTGAACATAAATAAGAGCTTGAACACATTTAGGAGTCAATGAACTCCTAAATGGATCAAGAATACGACCACCGGTGCTAAATGCGCATTCCGACGCCACACTAGAAATTGGAATGGCCAACACATCACGAGCCAACTCCGAAAGAATAGGAAATCTAGGAGCATGCATTTTCCACCAACCTAAGATATCAAATTCTTCACTTAAAGGCTCTTGTTCTGCACTAATGTATTTATTCAACTCGGATTTAGCACCCCCACTTCCATTGTCTTCCTTTTGTTTCTTCAAGTGAAGCTTCGTCCTTATTAATCCACAAGATGTATTAGATGTGTTTTTAGATAAAGTAGAACTAGATGGACATTGAGGACAAGATGTAGTTGGATACATTTTTAGATACTCTTCAAACAAATAATTCATATAAGCATACACCTCAGCATTTATTTTCTTTCCTTTTTCCTCCCCAAAAAGTTCTTCCCTATGAGTTATAGTCTCAATAAGAATGCTAGTTCAAAAAGTTCTTCAAGTGCTCCCTCTACATATTCAAATTTATTACGTGGATTCAAGACAGAACCAATAAAAATTATTTTATTCATTTTTTCAGACTCACCCCAATACTTCTTGAACTTTTCCAGCATCCGCTCAGCCATTTTTCTCAAATTCTCATCCTCACTAAGTAAACACATTTTCAAATGATAATAAAGTTCAGATACATCCTCAAAATGAGCATTACAAGTAACATAACGTGAACCTGAAACTTTTTTGATGAGCTCGTGAAATCTTGCAAGAAACTGTATCACATTCCTCACATTCACCCAATCATCAGATTCAAGAGGACCTGCACTACTACCATCTTCACTAGAACATTGTGAAAAGCATAAAATCCATCATCAAAAATATGAAACTTGTCAAAGGCCTTTTCAAAGTTTTGTGTTGTATCCAACATCAAATAAGTGGAATTCCACCTAGTAGGAACATCCAAACACAATGTTTTGGTACATTCTACCTTTACATGTGCACAACATTGTTTAAACTTTAAGGTCCTTGCAGGCGAAGCTCTCACATACCTCACAATATCTCTAACACGTGGGACAGAAGCATCATTTTCTTTCAAACCATCTTGCACAATTAGATTTAATATATGAGCCATGCACCTCACATGAAGATGTTTACCACCCATCATATTAGTTTTCCACATATCTAACTTTTTAGACAATTCTTTGATTGTGACATCATTTGAAGAAGCATTGTCCATATTAATAGTGAATACCTTGTCTAATTTCCATTCAAGCAAACAATTTGAAATAGCTTTAGCCATCTCTTCACCCTTATGACTAGTGATAGGGCAAAAATTTAGTATTCTTTTATGCAACTTTCAATCCCTATCAATGAAGTGAGTTGTCAAACACATATAATTTATTCTTTGTAATGAAGTCCATGTGTCTGTTGTGAGGCAAATTTTTGGTTGTGCTTCTCTAAAAGACTGCCCAGCAGGTGCAACCCAAATTCTGCTCTGAGGTCCTCACTACCTAACGAAGAACTCGCACCTGCGGAAGTCATTTCGCTTATGCGGGCATCGCAGGTGCGACCTGCTCTCATGCATTTGCGCTGTAATCGCATCTGCAGGATTTTGGCTGCAGGTGCGAGATTGTGGGCGTGTCGAGATCCTCGTAGAAGCGAGAATGGATTGGAGATGGGGGAGCCGCAGAAACGGACCGGAGCAGCGCACCTGCGAGTGCTCAATTCACCGTAAACTTCATAACAATCCCTTGTTATTGTCCTACGAGAAGGAAGACGAAATTGTGGTTGAGTTTTTCTCATAAACTTAATAAAGCCTTCATTTTCTATAAAGCTAAATGGTAGTTCACCAATAACTATCATCTCAATTAAGGCCATCCTAACCACTTCTTGATCAAATTTCCAAAGTGATCCTTCATCACTTTGGCAAGATTGAAAATTTATCTTTGTTTGACTTTTATCTTTATCAATATTAGGTGGGTATTCTTTGCATCCAGTCAAATGAGAGTTCAATCCGCTTGTTCCATTCTTAGATGAGTAAAAAGCTAAAGCTTGCTTACAATATCTACACTTTGCTTTACCAACCCTATTTACCTCAAATTTATCAAAATGATTCCAAGCCTTGGATCTAGGTTGCATGACTTTTCTTTTCTTAGAATCTTGAGTATCAATGGTGTTGGTGTTGCTATCTTGAGTAATAGGTAAGCTTTCACTTGAATCGGCAACACTATTAAACTTTCATCTGCCATCTATACAAACAGAGATAGTATAAGATTGTGTGATCCTAAAATCTTGAGTAAAATCCTAAATATATATTACATGTCACTTTGACTTCCATTGCATATACTAACAGCATTTTAAACTTGGCTTCCCTTCACAACTTAGACAACAATAGGAATAGACTAGTATAACTTAACAGAGAGCAATCTAGTATAATTAAACAAAAATCTAGTAAAGACAGTATTGACAATTTAGCAATTAAGCAAAAAAAAAAAAGTCGAACGGACAGTGTTCACTAAAAAACATAGAAATTCTTAAATTCAATTTTTGAACGGACAGTGTTCAGACAGTGTTCACAAATCATGCTAACCTAAATTCTTTCAAATTCAATTTTCCTTAAACATGTAAATTTATAGACACACAACTTTAGAGTGACCACACAGAAATTAAATTTCAAAACTAATAGAGACCCCATTTACAAAATATAAAAAGAAATCTCAAACAATCACAAAATAAAGATCATAGAAAATTCATATGAACCTGGCCGGACCTTTGAGCTTCGAAATAATCCAATCCAATGATTGAGTGAGGAGTAAGGAGAGAGGAGTCGGAACTTGGAACTCGATTCGGAATCACCAACAACACAGAAACGCGAGAGGGTTGACTGACATAACGACGCCCAAATCGGAGACGGAAATGGTGAACGAGACTATGTTTATGACTGCCTGACTGAAGAATTGAAGATGAGAGAGTGAAAGTTTGGTGTTTGGCTGCGTGGGTGAAGAAGACAGAGATAACCTAATTTGATGTTTGGCTGCCTGACTGGTGCGTGGCTGCGTGGGTCTCTGAAGTCTGAAGAACTGAAGAAACAAGAAAGAGATAACCTAATTTGGCATTTGATAAAAATTAAAATGGACTAAGAGGGTTTGGTCTTGGCAGTTCTATAGTGTGGGCTTGGGGGCGGGCGTTGCTTGGGGTTGGGCCTGGGTGGGTAGATAACTAGATATAGGTAAGGTCCAAAAAAAAGTCCATAAAACTTCGGTATTTCGGTATACCGAAATACCGAAATTTTAAAATTATAATACCGAAAACCGAATCGAAATACCGAAAATGTAATACCGAATTAGACCAAAATACCGAAAAGAATCGAAATCGAAATACTGAATTAATTCGGTTCGGTTCGGAATTCGGTTTTCCGGATTTTATGCCCACCCCTAATCACATGACCTTGTCAAGCACCATGAATTTGAATAAATGGGACTTGTACAACAATTTAGTCATAAGATTGAATTCCACTTGTTTTAACTTTAACTCACTCTAATAGCTTGTTTGACCCAGTTTCTCCAAGTTGAGAAGCACTTTTTTTTTTCAAAAAAAAATATTTTTTTTAAAAAATTGTAGTGTTTGGCCAAGCTTTTACAAGAAAAAAAGTATTTTTGAGTAGAAGCAGAAGCAGAAAAAACTAGCTTCTTCCCAGAAACACTTTTGAGAAAAATACACTTAGAAGCACTTTTTAAAAGCTTGGTCAAACACAAGTCTGCCGTGGGAACAGGAAGAACGGAAATTTACTTTTATGTTGCAGTCTTTCCCGTTGGAAGGCTGGGGGGCGCCTTGCACGTCTTGGAAAAATCATGCTTTGTATATGAAGTTATTGGACCATAGTCCTCAGTGAGGAAAGGACCTAGAACAGAGAAGAGGGCCGATAGGAAGTTAAAAGCAATTCTTATTTCTTCTTTCTTGGCCCCAGACATCTTCGAGGTTCCCATCGATCGATTACAGAGGTTTCTACCACTGAACTTGCTTATGCTCCCCTTTGATCGGGTGAGTTCCTTTCTTGTCTTGCCCAAAAACTTTCTTTATTCTCATTGGAGAAAGACTCTCTCGCGGCAAGGTTTTACACATAGGGCCAACTGCTCTTTCACTCCTGGAATGAGCCTTTTGGCGACTCTCTCTCAACACAAAGAAAGAAGAGATGAAAGGATCTTCAAGTAGCCCTGACTAAGGTTTGAAAAGATTCTTGGGGGTACTACAGCTTGCGTGGAAGGCTAGGGTGGTTTTTAGAAAGCGCGAAGACAGAAGACGTCGTAGGGAACCCGACCCAATGGAAATTCTAGTTCTTATTCACTGGTTGTTGCTTAGAAGTGCTTTTCAAATTAATTGGCCAAACACAAATTATTTTTCACCAAAAGTACTTTTGAAAAAAGTACTTTTGAAACTATATCTATAATTTGGAAGCTATATATATAATATTGCAAAACTGTTGATCTTAACGTAACTTGTGAGATTTGAGATGTGCAGTAGCTTTGTGTAGTATCTGAAAGTGTGCAGGACCCACAATAGGCAATTTAGACAGAAAAGGGAAGAAATGGCAGCAAAGGGTTTGGAAATAAACCACAACTGAAACTTTGAATTTCCATGCGTCTTATAGCCCTATTTGGCCACGCTTCTAAGTGGGCGTTTGGATATAAAAATTGTAAAATTCCAAAAATAGTAAATTTTTTTCAAGTGAAAATAATATTTGAAAATTAGAGTTGTGTTTGGATATGTATAATTTTGGGTTTTTTGAATTTTTGTGAATTATTTGAGTAACAATTTTGAAAAATAACTTTTTGGAGTTTTTCAAATTTTCAAAAAATACCAAAATCCATCTTCAAGTGAAAATTTGAAATCTTATTGCCAAACACTTATTTGAAAAAAAGTGAAAATTTTTCGAAAAAAATGAAAAAATTCTTATGTCCAAACGAGCTCTAAAATCCGTTTGTATTGAGATGTGTTTTTCTCAAAAGCACTTTTTAAAAAAGTGATTTTGATGAAATGTAGTTTGTGTTTAGCTAATTAATTTGAAAAATACTTTTGAGCAGTAATTAGTGCTTGGCCAAACTTTTAAAAATTATTTTTAAATGTATTTTCCTCAAAAATACTTCTCATAAAAGTTCTTTTGAAGAAAAATTATTTTTTTCTGCTTTTCAAAAACTGATTCTGATTTTCCTAAGCATTCCCTTCTAAAAGTTTTACCAAACACTTTAATTTTTTGAAAAAAAAAAACACTTTGACCCTCAAAAAAGCTTGCTATTAATGCTTCAACATAGCTTTCTGCAGAGACGAGCGATTGAGACATTTTATCTTTCTTTGGTATTTCTTTTTGGTCAATCAAGAAAAGTAAATATGAAAACTTTACCAGCAGTAGTCCTCACCGTTAAGGCTCTTAACAGAGGACAGTACTATTAGGTTGTTTGATAAATTAGGCTCGGAATTAATAATTAGGCATCAATTTCAATTTAAATAACACATTTCACTTATCGAAAATCAAACTTTATGAAATTTGACCAATATTTTAAAATATATTTTGTTATCATATCTTCATGAGAAAAATTGAAACTTATAGTACTTTTCGTATAGTTTTTGAATATTAAAGTTGAACTAATTTAATTTAACTTCAAAATTTAATTAAAATGATTCTCGTAAGCGAAATATGTCATTTAAATTGAAATACTTGTTACCGCAAATCCAATTTCACTAGTCCCAAGTCAAAGTTTCGGAACAAAATATCAAATAGAGTTTATGTCCTTAAAGTAGGAAAGAAAACCAAATAAATTAAACCTTCAAAAATATTGATTGACAGGAATGACCCAAAAAAATTGATCTTTAAATATTGTCCATATTTTTAATGTATTTAAAAAATGACCTCCGACTATCAGTTTGATAGATTTTGTGTTATATTTACTCTACTTATATTGTTAATTATTCACAAGCTTTACCAGTGGACATAACTTTGTGATTGTTCAATTGTTTGCCAAACTCTATTATATTTGTATGACTTTGTTTTATCTGCATTCGAACTATTTATTAAATTGCTCACAAACTCTATCCAGCTAGCATGATTTTGTGGTTGTTTCAATTTGTGACGACCCGGCCAGTTGTCTTAAGAATTTAACGCCCCGATCCCCTATTAACTATTTTTCCCAAGTCTATTTCTACTAAATTGAATTGCCGGGACGTTCGATTTTGAGTTTCGAAGAGTTTTGGGACACTTAGTCCCTAAATGAGAGCTTAGGTGTTGGAAAATTGCTCGTAGTCAGAACAGTGTGAAGACGGCCTCGGAATGGAAATCCGATGGTTCTGTTAGCTCCGTTAGGTGATTTCGGGGTTGGGAGCGTGTTCAGAATGCTTTTTGGAAGTCCGTAGCTCATTTAGGCTTAAAATGCCGAAGTTTGAATTTTTAAAGTTCCCAGTCCGATAGTGAGTTTTTGATCCGAGGGTCGAAATGGAATTTCGGAAGTTGCAGTAGTTCCGTCATGTCATTTGGGATGTGTGTGCAAAATTTGAGGTCATTCGGATGAGTTTAGACGTGTTTCGGTGTCGGATGTGAATTCTAGAATTTTCCTAAGTTTCTAGGCTTGAACCTATGCATAATCGATGATTTTGATGTTATGAGACATGTTTTTAAGGCTCGACCCAGTTCGAATAAGGTATTAGGGTCGGTTGGTGGTTTTGGTTGAGGTCCCGGGGGCCTCGGGGTTGTTTCGGATGCTTAACGGGAGAAATTGGGACTTATCAAATGGCTGAACTAGACCTCTTCTGGTGTTTTTGCACCTGCGAAGGTTTTCCCGCAGGTGCGGACTCGTAGGCCCGATAGGGTTGATCGGGTGCGATGGCGAGGGATTTGGCCAGTGATCGCAGGTGCGACCTGAGTTCCGCAGGTGTGCAACCGCAGGCGCGACCAAACGATCACAGGTGTGGCCCCAATGGACTTAAGTGAATTCCGCACCTGCGATGCTTTTTCCGCAGGTGCGATACCACAGGTGCGGTGATCGGGACAGAAGGTGCGAGATCCCTGTGTGTTTATTCCAAGAATCCTTGGGTTTATTTCATAAGTCTATAAATCGTTTGAGAGCTCGGGAATTGGTGATTTTCAGTGGGTTTTGAAGAGAAGGATCATAGGTAACATTTTCTAATCCTAATTCATTGTTAGACCATTAATCCTCGTTGTTTTCTTTAGTTTAATTATCAAAAATGGGGTAAAAACCATGGAAAATTGATGAAACTTCCCCAAACCGAAATTCTTAGAATTTAAGGGGTTTTTGGCATCGGATTTCGATTGTTTCTGGTCGAGTGAGTTCGTGATTGAATGAGTTTCCGGAAAATATAAATTTTACCTGATTCCGAGACGTGGGCCCGAGGGGAATTTTGGTCATTTTACCTAATTTCGCGCCTTAGCTTTGAATTAAATATTAAAATCAGTTGTTTGAGATGTTATTTACGATATGTAATTGTTTTGAATAGATTTGGGCCACTTGGAGTCGGATACTCGTGGTAAATGTGTGGTTTCGAGTTGATTTTGAGTCGGTTCGAGGTAAGTGGCTTGTCTAACCTTGTGTGAGGGACCTTTCCCCTTAGGTGTGATATTTGGTAATTGAATGCCTTGTACGTGAGGTGACGAGCGCGTGCTTGTGCTAATTGTTGAAAATTCGGTTTTACTTTAAATATTTAGACTGAGTTTCTTTCTTACCTGTTTTATTCTACTTGCAATTATAGTCTATGTTAGCTTAGAAAAATCATGCCTAGTTGCCATAAATTGCCTATTTGCTTAAGTTGCTTTAATTGTACTACGTGAAGCATGTTAGGCTAGAATTACTTGTTGCCTTGTATTTTTGCACTCTATTTCTGAATATCTTCTTGTTGTGGCTGCGTATTTACATTGGGACTACGGATGTGGGATTCAAGGTAGATCCCCCCCCCCCTTGTTTGTTTACTCTGGGACTGCGAGTTAGATTCCCGATAGAACCCCCTGCACATTTACTTTGGGACTGCGGGTTAGATTCCCGATAGATCCCCCTGTATATTTACTTTGGGACTGCGAGTTCGATTCCCGATAGATGCCCCTGCACATTGATAGCTGGACTACGGGACGGTATCCAGGGAGATCCTTCGGATATACACATATGATGGACTACGGGACGGTATCCCGGGAGATCCTTCGGATATTCTCATATGATGGACTACGGGACGGTATCCAGGGAGATCCTTCGGATATACACATATGATGGACTACGGGACGGTATCCCGGGAGATCCTTCGGATATTCTCATATGATGGACTACGGGATGATATCCCGGGAGATCCACTGGACAGTTGAGAAAAGGACTACAGGACGGTATCCTGGGAGATCCTCATTGTTACCATTGTCATTGAGTTGTACATATTCCGTGTTTACTCTGTTCTTTGTGTTTTGTTATTGCCTTGTTTGACCTGTCTTATTTCACTGTTGTACTCATTATTACTGCCTGTTTTCATACTGTAAATTCCTATTATACTGTTTAACCTCAGTAGGGCCCTGACCTTCCTCGTCACTACCCGACCGAGGTTAGGCTTGGCACTTACTGAGTACCGCTGTGGTGTACTCATGCCCCTTTTGCGCATATTTTTCATGTGCAGATCCAGGTACCTCCACCCAAGCGCACTACAACCTCCAACAGAGACTTCAAGGTACATCTGCCTCGTCCGCAGTCCAGGAGTCTCTATCTTATTCCAACTTTAGTGGAAAGCTTTTCCTTCCTTACAGTTGTTTAGACATTCTGGAGTTAGAGCAGTGTATTACATTTCTGCTAGCCTGTGTTTCCCGTGAGTTTCCGAGTTTTGGGATGATATTGTAGACTTCCGCAATATTTGGGTTGTCTATGCCAAGTGGCATTTATATACAATCTTTCTTTTAGTTGTTCAGTTTTAATTAATTACTCTGCAAGTTATGTTGTTTTTCCGCATTGATAGGCTTGACTAGTTATAGGGATTAGGTGCCATCACGACATGTTCACGGAGGGCGAACTAGGGTCGTGATATAATTGTTCACCAAACTCTACCAGATTGACATGATTTTATATTGGCCAAATAGGTGTACGACCCCTTAAACTTTGATTTAGTTTCCATTTTGACAATTTAATTTAGCGCTTTTCCTATTGAACACTTTAACTGTATTTTGGACTATGCCATTTAAACACAACACATGACCGAGCTGTAAAAACTTAAGCGCGTGTTTTTAAACGCTTCCCACGTGGAATTACATACCAATAAAATGTCGACACATGTTTATTTATCCATGTCAGATAAAAAAATATCCACATTTTACCTCGCCTCACTTAATCAATCTTCCACCCAAAATCCCCTTTCATTAGCCTAATAAATCCTAATGAACAACATTGAGACCGATTTCCAGTGGAATCTTTATCGATTTTGAGTTAGATTCAACGGTCCGTCAACAACTTGGTCAAATATATTACTAATACGGGTAATCGTTTGCTTTTTTAGACCGTGATGTTGAGTGGAGTTGGTCGTAACTAGAGCTGGCCGAGACTGAAGTTTCGTGGTTTATGCTCTTTCAATCGAAGTTTTCTTTTGTGATAAGCTTTTATTTACAGAATATTAGTTGTCTTTGGTTGCTGAAATTTAGTTTGTTGGAGTTTGTGAAAATTAGGGATTTTTTTATAATTTTGGGTCAGGGTATCTACTGACATCTTCTGTTTCGCTTTTTGATTTTTCAATACAGTGGTAAATCTAGTCATGCCTGCAGACGATTATATTCTTGTTGATTTTCACCATGATGGACACATTGTCAAAGATCCTGACCTGAGATATGTAAGAGAAAGGGGTGAGGATGGTCACATGATAGACAAGGATCACATTTCTCTTTTTGAACTTCTGTCCCACACAAAGAATATTGGTATGCTGAGGTAGAAGGTTCTATTTAATTAATCTGAAATCTAATGACTTTGTCTTGATTGAAAATGATGAACAGCTGTATACTATAGTTTGTCACCTTAATCATCTTGATCATTTGGATTTGTTTATTAAACATATAGTTAACGAGCCTTTGTTGGTTGATGAGACTGTCCCGTGTGGCCTTTTTTGTGGGCCACAAGTTGTTGAACCAAGTAAAACTACATTAAATAAATGGGCTAGGGCAATCTACTGTTCCAGAGGATATAAATGTACAAAAAAGTGCTACAGACCACACATTTGTGGCTGAGGAAAATCTAGCTGATGTTGGGGTTGTAGGTGAGAATTTACAAGGGCTGAAGAAACAACAAACTGTCACGATCCAAATTCCCAACCTTAGGGATCGTAATGGTGCCTAGACTGAGCTCTGCTTCTGTCTCTTCCCCTAATCGTAGTTGTCATTGGAGCTTCATCTCCTTTTCGGTTGTAGACGCTTTGCACATTGTCGAGATTTGTGAAAGGACGAGAATAAACAAGTTCAATAATCAATGGTAGAATAAATTCACACGATAGAGTATAATAGAAGTGAAATTGTTCCCAACTTTATAGTCTCTGAGAGATAAGTACAGACGTCTCTGCACCGATCCTTCAGACACTACCAAGTTTGTTCGTGAATTGTGAGACCTAAGCAACCTAGTGCTCTGATACCAACTTGTCATGACCCAAATTCTCGACCTTAGGGATCGTGATGGCGCCTAACACCACACTTGCTAGGCAAGCCAACGTTAGAGTTCGATTAGCTATTTTCCTATGATTATCCACTTAAACATAATAAAATAAATTTAAAGTAAACTTAATATAATGGTTTCCAAAGAATAACTCCAAATATACAATAATAAGCAAATAAATAAACTGAGCCACGAACTAATTATATAAATAACTCTAAGACTACCCAGGGTCTGGTGTCACAATTCGCGAACTACTAAAGGATACTACAAATAATGGGCTGAAAGAAATAATATAACTATTTTGAGAAAACATAAAACAATCTCTACGAACTAAGAGAAGACTCTCGGGATCTGCGAAAGCCGACAAATATACCTCGTGTCTCTGGATAATGAATAGCGGCTACTAAAAATCTATATTGCTGACCGGTACCTGGATCTGCACAAAAGTGTGCAGAGTATAGTGTCAGTACAACCGACCTCATGTACTGAGTAAGTGCCGAGCCTAACCTCGATGAAGTAGTGACGAGGATAAGGGAGGGCAATTATAACTTAACCCGCGACAATATATGTATATAATAAAGTAATAAAATAATTCTACGCAACAAGAAATATAACTGCAACAAAGAATAAATAAAATAACTCAGTCGCCTATTCCAGGCATCGGCGGTCACTAAAATTTCACACAACTTTTCAAGTTTCCAAACTTAAATTTAAAATAACCAAATGTGTAAGATATGGGAAAACGGTAGAGTAAAACAGTAAAGTTTCCAAATCTTCAGCAAAACATAAATATTCTCCCTCATCATTGTCTTGTTGCGGCGTGCAAGTGATAAGGGTGGACAGGGGAAATAAATTATAGTGATAAGGGTGGATAGGGTAAATAAATGATAGTGATAAGGGTGGACAGGTGGGATCGGGTTGCACGCCGCAACAAGACAGTGATGAGAGAGAATATTTATGTTTACTGATTTGAATTACAAAGATTTGAAAACTTTACTGTTTTACTCTACCGTTTTCCCATATCTTGCACATTTGGTTATTTTAAATTTAGGTATGGAACTTGAAAAGTTATGTGAAATTTTGGTGACAACCGAAGCCTGGAATAGGCGACTGGGTTATTTTATTTATTCATTGTTGCAATTACATTTTCTTGTTTGCATAGAATTATTTTATTACTTTATTATATATATATATATATTGTCGCGGGTTAAGTTATAATTGCCCTCCCTTATCCTCATCACTACTTCATCGAGGTTAGGCTCGACATTTACTCAGTACATGAGGTCGGTTGTACTGACACTATACTCTGCACACTTTTGTGCAGATCCAGGTACCGGTCGGCAATATAAATTTTTAGTAGCCGCTATTCATTATCCAGAGACACGAGGTATATCTGCCGGCTTTCGCAGATTTCGAGAGTCTTCTCTTAGTTCGTAGAGATTGTTTTATGTTTTCTCAAAATAGTTATATTATTTCTTTCAGCCCATTATTTGTAGTATCCTTTAGTAGTTCGTGAATTGTGACACCAGACCCTGGGGTAGTCTTAGAGTTATTTATATAATTAGTTCGTGACTTGGTTTATTTATTTGCTTATTATTTTATATTTGGAGTTATTCTTTGGAAACCATTAGATTAAGTTTACTTTAAATTTGTTTTATTATGTTTAAGTGGATAATAATAGGAAAATAGCTAATCAAACTCTAACATTGGCTTGCCTAGCAAATGTGGTGTTAGGCGCCATCACGATCCCTAAGGTTGGAAATTTGGGTCGTGACACAAACATAGATGTTAGTTTGGCATCGATTTGTCGAGTAGTGAGTATGAATTAGGTAACTTACCTGATGAGTATGATAGTGATGTAAATGAAGAGCTCACTGGCATGAAAGAAGAAACAAGAAAAAGCAGAAGAAATAGATAAAGAAATCTACTCCAACAGAAGAGATTATTCTAGGAGAAGCTGGAATAGATAAAGGCTTTGAGGCTATTGGCAGGCCATCTAAGGAAGACATGTTTGTTGGAAAATTAGGAGGGGATGAAGACTACTACACCAGTTCTGGTATTGGAAGTGATGATAGCATATGTGACTTAGATGTTTAGCTGAAAAGAGTATTGACTTACCTCTTAAAATGAAAAGTAAAAAGGTAAGGTTTGACCCTGGCTGTTACCTTGCTATTTTTGAGCTTGGTATGGTATTTGAAAGTGCTGTAGAGTTTAGAAAATCAGTAGCCTCATATGTTGTGGAGAACAAAGTGCAACTAACTATTAGGCCTAATAAATATGATAAGGTTAGAGTTAAATGAAAAGGAGCCAAGTGTAACTGAAAATTGTATGCAATCAATTATGGGGATTCATGTGACTTTACTGTGAAGAAGTACCATCCAGCTCATAAGTGCAACACCAAAAACAAGAACAAATTATGTACTTCTAAGCACATTGCCAATAAGTATAAAGATAGAGTTATTTCCCAGCCAAATATTAAGTTGTGGGAGTTTTAGAATTTGGTGAAGGATAAGTTAGGTTTGTATGTTGGAAGGACTGTTTGTTACAGGGCTAAGTGTAGGGTGATAAGTCAATTCATGGGTGACTGGAATATGGAATTTAACACACTCACTGATTGTGCTGGTATCATTAAGCAAACAAATCCTAGGAGTTCTTGTTGGATCAGAACAGATAGTGAGACTCTTCCTGGCAAGATTCTATTTGTCTATTTCTATCTATATTTAAATTCTTTGAAAAAAAGATGGTTAGAAGGTTGCAGAAGAATCATAGGATTTGATGGTTAGAATAAACAAGGAAAAAAGGTCCTTCGAGTCAAACAAGTTCAGTTGCATCTACATTGTGAAGCAGACCAACTTTTGTTTATGTTATTTAAGATGTCACTACCAGTTTTTTGTTTAGGCAGTTATGCTCTATTTGATATATTATGCTTTGTTAGAGCCTAGTAGTTTGGGCAGTTCTTTATTTGGACAAAATAATTCTCTATTTTTGTAATTTATATACCAAAACAATGCTCTATTTTTTAGCTTCGATGTAATGCTAGTTCATCACATTATGCATTTGAATGTTTGGGTAGTTATGTTTTCAATTCATGAATATGTTTCCGCAGTTATGTTTTCAGTTCATGAATATGAATTTGCATTTAATTCATAACAAAATATAAAAGTACAACTGAACTTAAATTTGCATAAAAAATTAGTCATTTCCATTTCATTCATAACAAGATAGTGTAGATTAACAAAATGCCAAATTTCTAGTACCCCCTTCCAACATACTACATTGTTCTTGAACTAATAGAAGCAGCTACAACACTATTATCACTTGCATATCATAAAAATACTACATTATTCTTCAAATCACCAGCATCAATAAAGCCAATTCCATAGAAATACCACCACCACCTCCACCACAAATAACCACTTCAACCATGCAACTATTTTCTCAGTTCTTTCGACTCTCTTCAACAGGCTCCGTATAACCCTCTTAGCTTGGTCGGGCATTTCATTAGCATGCCATCTGAAGTATTTGCAGCCACCTCGACCTACAAAGTTAAAAAATAAATGTAGCCAAATAAATTAAAAATAGATTTTTTTAAAGAAATTCAAGGGTCTAAGAAAAGCAATACGATCGACTTACCAATTTACAATTATAAAATCAACGACCTGGGTTTGCAGGTGACCATGATATAGTTAGTGGTGCATTAAACTCACCTGGAAAATATCCATTCCATTGCGAGAAGTTGTTGATTTTTGTGACATGGAACTGATAAATAAGAAATATGAGGAAGATTTCAGATAAAGATTCAAGCTTGGGCACCTAAGCTTCAGTTGAAAGGGAAAATGACGACTTTCAAAGAGGAAAAAGAAGTAAGAGGAAGAAAGAGGAATTAGGGTTTTTTTGAGAGAAATTATTGGGAAATCAGGTGTTTTAAAGTGGGTTTAATGGGCGAGTTCTTTTTACCATTGAAATATACACCTAAGCAAAAAATAATAACATTCACGCGCTTATCATATGTGGAACTAACGCTCATTTGGCCAGTCATGTGTTGTGTTTAAATGGTATAGTCCAAAATACATTTAAAGTGTTCAATAGGAAAAACGCTAAGTTAAAGTGTCAAAATGAAAACTGGAGCCAAATTTAGGAGGCCGCCTATGTATTTGCCCTTTTATATTATTTATGATTGGCCTATATGTGATTGTCATAATTTGTCCGTGTTGTTAAACGAAAAAAATTGCAATTCCAATTTCGATAAACCACCTAAAGACTGCTCTAAATGATATTGTTATAGTGGATAAATTTCAAGTATCCTAAGGAGAAAAGCTCCATTGCTTTCTCTGCCTACAGAAAAAGTCTGAAGTGTCATACCTCTCTCAGCCTACGGTTAAAATTTAGGAAATCCTATAGCAAACTATTACATCCTATTTATTATAAACCAAAACTATTTTAAAATATTATTATCTATAGTTACCTTTTATATTTTATAGCAAAATATGTATTTATTGTATACACTACCATATAGGCGTGAAATATGCTATTTATATTTTTTCTCTCTCTTTCTTTCAGTTAACACACGTTCTCTCTCAAATCACAGCAAAAATTTTCTTCTTTCTCTCTCTCACAGCAAGATTGTAGGAACAAATTTCTCAAAATTGATCCTCAAAGTTTTCGCTCTAAAAGTTCGTGTTAATTGGTAAAGCTTTTGGCCGGTTCACACCAAATTATCCCGCTATTCTTCTTGTTCTCTTCACTCTTTTTTTTAATTTTCACCATTATTAGCTTTTGAGGAAGAAACTTCAAATTTCATCTTCAATGGATGATTCAACAACTGCGAAGAGGATTACACGAGGTATATCCACTAAAGCACTCAATTTTGACCGTCAGCGTCATCATCCACTATGGCTCATCCTCTTAGGCGAACAAATCTGATCATGGCTACACCGAAGAAGACTTGAGGGCCGGATTTTTCTTCATCTCCAGTTTTAGTTTTAATACAATATATATAGTATTTTGCTTGGTCCAAAAAAGCCATCTCCAACGAACTTTCTTCTCTTTGCTATTTTAGTCACATACAATGACACAAATGTATTGTACTCCATACAAATAAACTCAAATACGTTGTATTTTTTGTATAAAATATATATTTTTTGCTTGTATATTTGAAGGTCTGTATTTTTTGAATACAATCAAATATTACTATGTTTTGTGATTTTTTGTTGTTTGAATATAGTCAAATAGAATACGGTGAATTGAATATAATGTATAATGGTGAATAATGAATATCTGTGAATTGAATACAGTCGAATTGAATAGAATGATATACACCCTATTTCTTGATTACCTCAATGTATTTATAAATACAGTCGCGTGAATACATGGAATACAACACAGTGACAACGAAATTTATGTAAAATTGATTTTTTTGAGTTAAATTAGGAGTGATACACGCTAATTGATCCTCTTTCCGTTATTAAACAGCTGAAATCACATATTTTTAGGCGAATTCCGCTAGTGTATTCATGAACTGGACTTCCCTATTACTATATTCATGAATACGATAGCGTGAATACATCAAATGCAGTCGCGTAGCAGCGAAATTTATGTATAATTAATTTTGCTGAATTAAGTTAGGAGTGGTACACACTAATTGATTCTCTTTCCGTTATTAAGCAACTTGACTCCCCCATTTTTAGGTGAATTTCGCTATTGTATTCATGAATACAGTAACGCGAATACAACTAATACAGTCGCACAACTGGATTCCCCTATTTTTAGGCGAATTCTACTACTATATTCATGAATAAAATAGTATGAATACAACGAATACAATTGCGTAACAATTAAATAATAGATATAAGAAGTAATTATGTATATGATAGATATAGGAAGTTAATAATACTAAACAATAGTGATTTCTAAAAATTCCTCTAAAATTTAAAACCTTCGATAGTACTAGTTCCATTTGCATGGCCCAATAGTTTTATCTTATCTCTACGAAAATTGTCCACAAATATATTGTAACAATCCAGCCCATTAGCGATATTGTCCGCTTTGGGCCTAAGTCAGCACAACTTTAAAATGTGTCACTAAGGTTCAAGACTTGTTTACTTATATACCCAACATCTCTCTCCTGTTTTGTTAATGTGAGATTCGCCTAAGGAGTCACAAACACTCCCCTTAGGGACTCAACGTCCTCGCTAAGGTTTGCCTACGTTCAAGGTTGCACGCGGAATGACTCTGATAACATATATAACAACCCAACCCACTAGTGTTGTTGTCCGCTTTGAGCTTAGGACCGCATAATTTTAAAAAGTGCCACAAAAGTCTAAGGCTTATTTATATATATCCGACATCTCTTCCGTATTTTGCCGATACGAGATTTGATTAGGTTGTCACCTATATAAAAGGACAACAATTGAATTTTTCCACTAATATGGACAATCTTACAATCAGTAGGTGTGAACTAAATATTTCTTCCATATCTTATTTTCATTGAGCTGAGGTTCATAAACGTAAACTGTAATGACAATTATGATCGCCAGATGGTTCATTCATCTTTGTACTAGTAACTTACATGATGCTCTTTGTATATAATGTGCTACTCCTATAAAAGTTGTAAATTCTAAAGAAAAATTATTTACATCATGAAAATATTAAAAAGGCGAGATTATATAACATTATTTTATCAAACATACTCTTTTTGATTATTGTAATTTCTTAAAATTGTCCCTGATAACTAAGTGGACGTTTGTACATAAGAATTGTAAAATTTCAGAGAAAAGTGAAAATAATATTTGAAAATTAAAATTATGTGTTAAACATGAATATCATTTGAGTTTTTTTTGAATTTTTGCGGGTGGTTTGAAGTAAAAGTTCTAAAAATGATTTTTAAGAATTTTTCAAATTTTCAAAATTGAAATCTAAAATTTTCATAAATAAACATTATTGACGAAAAAAGTATAAATAAGTGAAATATTTCTTACGGCCAAAAGGACCCTAAATAAGTAAAATACTATTGTCAGTTTTGTGCCTATTTAATACATTCACATGATCACAAAAAAAGAATTTATTAGTGGAAGATTTGCAAGCGCGCGTGTTGCCACTTACTGGCACCGCAAGTGGATAGAAAACTCCTTGGTTCCAGCCCCACTATATCCCATTCTCTCTCTTGCGATTCATTATTTATATATATAAACTGAGCTGCCTGCCTCCATTGGTCTAGTCTCTCTCCTCCTTTCACTCGATTCCCTTTGATTCTCTTTACATTTACATCACTGCTGCTTCCTTTTGCTAACCCTTTTTCTTAATGGAAGCACAAGGGAGAAGGTGCTGTGTATAATTAAACCTTATAGAAGCAGCAATCGAGCTTTAGTACCTAGCTTTATTAAATAGCCCCATTCGAGCTTTATTACATAGCTTTAAATAGGTCGTGTTTGTGGCTATTTTGGTGATGGCGAAGAACTTGGATGATTATGAGTTTTGGCTTCCTTCACAGTTTCTAACTGACGATGACCTTTTAATGGACTTCAAGGTTAACTCTATTGTAGAAGAAAGAAACGACGGCGTAAAGTACCTTGCACGTGATTTTCAACATGGGTTTAACCCGTTTGGACTTCACTCGGACCTTAATTCGCCCGTTGAATCTGCAGTCGGGTCAGTGGATACAGAGAGTGATGAAGAAGAGTATATCACTGAGTTAACTCGCAAAATGGCTCACTCTACACTTCATGACTCCGGTTTCGGCTATCAAAACACAAAGGTATCACTTATTGTTTGGTTCCTTTTATTTTTTGTTTTTGGCTGTTTTAATTTTTTGGGGTTTTTGCTTTTTCTAGGGCTGGAGTTTGTCAGGTTCACCTCAGTCGACGTTATGCGGGTGCAAACAGGGCTCAAGCAGTGAAAGTCCAAACTGCACTTCACAGGCCACTTCCCCGCCGCCAATGAACCGAAACGATAGGGCTTTTGACCTTCTTTATGCGGCTGCTGATGAGGTGGCTAGACTTAGGGTAATGGAGGATGCAGCTGGATTTTATCAGACCAAAACTGGATTAACTGTTACGCCCAAGAAAACTAGTACAGTCCCTGTAGCCCCAAACAAGTCTAAGCAATTTTTCGGGTCATGGAACTCGAATCAGTTCTCTTACCAGCAGTTACAAGTAGCTCAAGTAAGTGTTCATATTATGTATTAGTGTTGCTGAATTGATGCTTTCCTTTTCTGTAATTTTCCTTTTAGTTCATGTATTTAATTATCTACAAAATGCAGTTTCAGAGATTGAAACAACAACAAATAATGAAGCAAGGGCAAGGGCAAGGGCAAGGGCAAGGGCAAGGAGTACTGGGTTCGGGCAAAGGTGGATTTGGGCAGTATATGGTGAACCAGAACCACCAGAAATTGGGTCACAGCAGAGCCCAAAACGGAGTTGCTCGACCTATGAATTCTTCAAACTCTAGCTGGCCCACGTTGCAACAGTCTCAGCAACAGCAGCGTGGCTCAGGGATGCACGCTGTTTTTCTAGGAAATCCTGGTCCCAAAAAGGAGTGTGCTGGAACTGGTGTTTTCTTGCCTAGAAATATTGGAACACAAACTGAAACTAAGAAGAAAACAGGTACAGTTCTTTTCTTTTTTGCTTTCCCGACATGATTATTACTTTGTGGGTTTTGTATTTTAGAATAATGTATTAGTAATTAGGTTCTAAATTTAATATTTTTATATTATTTAATACGAATAGTATTTGAGCAATATTAGTACTCGGGTTTATAGCTCCGCCTCTATTTCGTCCGTAGATATTATCTTGAATTATGTCATTGATTAGTGTGAAGTAGTTACGTGTATTACTTTACTCTATGCAAGTGGACATGGATTTGAAAAACTGGTACTTAATGTAGAAGATTTGATTTTAATTATGTTTAAATATTTCTTGATGGTCTACTGGCACTGGTAGTGGAAGCTGACCCTAATTTTGGACTGTTGTTTAGTGTCAGCTTTGTTCGTGTCATATGGATCAATTGGTTTGAGTATTTTTAGGTAGGTGGGAACATCAAAGACCTATTCAATTTGTACCAGCTAATCTGTTTGACCTTAAGTATATCATTTTCCTTAGTTTTTCTCCATTATTTACTGATGTGTGATTTTGTGTGTTCAATTTGTTATGTTAAGCTGATGTGTCTGCAAAACTTTTTGTCGTAATCCATGCGTCATGCACTTTTTGAATAGGAATCGGTTTTCTGAATTTAGGGAACACGACAGTTTTACTACCAGACAGAGTGGTCCAGGCCCTGAACTTGAATTTGGAAGCTATGGACGCTCGGTCGCAGCCTCAAGTTCAACCCAGGTGTTATAATGGTGGAAACGGTTCAATTCCAGCTAGTGGTCCGAACTATCGGAATACTACACAACAAAGAAATAACAATAGAACGGAAAATACTTACTCACAGCGAGCTACAATGCCACAAGAGCTACTTCTTCCTCAGGACTGGACTTACTGACCATTTTCAAAGAAAGATTTTACAGTATGAAGTTCAAGAAGGAGAAGAGATTTTGTTGTATTAGTTTTTGATGGTGGAGATTTGGGGAAGTATAGGGTAGATAGTGTAAGAAGAATATGATGATCATGAAAAGAATGTTTGGTTTAGATTTAGAGAATTATTACTAGTAATGAAAGAATAAAAGTTTTGTAGTTTGAAGTGATGAAAAGGAGAAAGAATGTTAGGTCATGTTTTGCTTGGAATTACCACCTTACTTTCTTCAATTTTATTGCCAAATGTTTTGCAGAAAAATGATATTTAAAACCCCTCTATGACCTTGTAAGGCAGGGGAATTGATCATTTATTATACCATTAATTATGTATTTGTCCCTGTACAACCATCTATTGTCATTTGTTTTGTCATAGTCCATTGTGTTTAGAGTCAAAAGTATGAACGAGAGCTAACGTGCCTGAAGATCTTTGTTCACTTCACTTCACAGCAAATAGCACATGCGACGCCACACTGGCACTTTGACCCATAATGGTTATCTGTGAAAAACTTATCTTTTTGTCTTTTTGATGTTTGTTTGGCCATTTTAGATGTTCCTAAAATATTAGTACTAGTTTATTGCACAACTAGTCATACTTGTGTAAGGGCGTTTAAAGCTCCTCCATCTTCAAAATTTTCTTTGCTTAATGTTCTTAATTTCTTTATCTTTCTGTTGGTTTTTTTTACTTTTAGAACAATGCCCTTATTAGTGAAATAGTCGAAGTGTGTATTAGCTAATTTGAATACTTCAAATGAAGGCACGCGTCATCCACTTCTTTCGGCCTCTACCAATCACGTCCCTTTTTTTTCTCCGATCATAAAGTTCCTTGATCCCTAAGAGGGTAAGAGGAGCTAAGCGCCGGATTGATGATAAATAATGAAGTAGCAAATTATTTATGATTAAAACATTTAATACTGAAGTGCATGCAATCAATAGATTGTCATTTTCAAAACACATGGTGTGTATGTGTTGGGGGACATTATCTACATGTATGAAATGTAGCTGACTGTGGTTAGAATGGTTTGTATTGCTTAAAGGGAAAGAATTGTGTGGCTGGGGTAATGTAAACCGCCAAATACTGAAAGAAATCACGTTCATTTGTTTTGTTTCTTATTTTGGAAGTTGAGTTGTGGCCCTTGACCAACACATAGTGGCCAAATTGACCATATATCACGAAAATTTTTGTGAACTCTTTCTGAGATCTTTTATGCATAATATGTTCGCAGTAGTTTACTTAAAATATTTAAATTCAATTAAACTCAATTGTATAGATAAACTCTGTTTTACCGAAAAAGTATTAACCTTTATTTTAGACGAATTAATAAATAAGATAAGGGGTGAATCCCAGTTAAATTTAATAACTACTAGATCTGAAAATTCTATATGTGAGTAAGAAGGAATTATGCCCAGCAATATTAAATGTAAGCCGATCGTATACAATGATTATCAGTGAATGACTTGAAAGGTGTATAGAGTAAATGCATGCAATGACAATAAATGTAATAACAAGGAATTTATCACCCAAATATTGAATGGCTTGGGTGAATCTTCTCCCTGCCAACAACGTGGATAATGTAAAATGCAAAGGAACACAAGACTCTTGGATCTTGTGAGTGAAAAGATATATCAGAATTAAGGAATTAGTGGAAAATTCAAGTTTTTGTATATTCTTTGTAGTCAACTTTACAAATGTGTTCTTCTCAGAAGGTTTAAGATCCCTTTTTTGTTCTTTTTTCCTTTCTATTTATACGAGACATTCTTTATAAACACTAAAAAAGTACAACCAAGGGAATATTCCCTCTCCCTGCCCAAAACTCGTTTTACCGTTGCTTTCTTGTATTTTTTACTCGACCTCGACGTTAGCTCTCCTGAGGGGGACTCTTCATCACTAAATCGTGATCGACTTAGATTTCGACCACGACCACTAAAGCTATTAAGTCCAATCCAAATTTTGACCAATACAGTTAGTCCCTCCGCTTATTGAGGTCGTGATCTTCAGCGTCCTCGATGAGCGGACTCCGTCTGTGCTCGTTCCGAGAGCAATTTGGTCGTGACAGTTGGATCAGATCAGCCGAAGTCGAGTTGATGGTTGCCAGCAAGGCTACGGTTGGAGTAGGTGACATAGGATGATGCCATCGTCACACGCGTCATCATTATGCGTCTTCCCGATGCAGAGTCTGCACTGTTGGTGCTTCAATTTTGGTGCCATTGACGGCTTTTTGGCCTCGATTCTGACGCCATCCAACCCTATAAATAGAGGAGAGGGATTTCTCGTTTGAAACTTTCACTTCTTCCTTCTTCTTAAGCATACATTCTCTCTGTGATCTTCTCCTCCATTTCTTGCAGTTTCTTCATCTCCGATTCCTGGTTTCTTTCGCAGTCACTAACCTCTTTCTCTTTTCTCGTTGTATACATATTACATTGTCAGTATGTCAAGTTCCCCTCACAGCCATGGTGAAGTTTCCGATGCCACTCCTTTATCGGTGTCCATTCCTCATGTCGGTGAGGAGCTCGTGGTTGAAGGGGATGACAACTTCCCCACCATAGAGGAGGTGGTTCCCAAAAATCCTACGGTCAGAAATGATTTTCCTAAAGAACCTGCTCCCGCTCCTGCTCCTGAGCTTTCTGAGGTGGGGCCAAATGAATTAGCTGACCTGTGATTTAGATATCGTATCCCTCTTTACGTCGAAATCGTTCCAGCAGGGGGCGATATAATTCAGGTTCATCGGCCAGGATTCTTTGCTTTTTATGCTTATCCTTTCGTGATTGGCTATTCCTTTCCTCTCCCTCGGTTAGCAGAAGAGTTCTGCCGCTTCTACAGTGTTTGCCCGACACAACTCTCCCCCTACTTATATAAGGTTTTCCTGATGCTGGCTAAGTACGCAGAACTGGCCAGTTGTGAGGTCGACATCCGCCATTTGCTGTACCTGTTCTCGCCTACCTTTTTTAGAGGCACTCTGATACATTTACGGCATCGTAGAATGAAGGTATTGGTGGGTGGGATGGATGATAAAGCAAGTCGACTATTCTGGTGCATATATTTCTTCGTCAGAATCAATCATCTAGTGGCAGACCCAACTGGGTTTCCTGAGAAGTGGAATTACAGTCGTAAGTATCTCCTCGTACCATTTGCTATTCATTTTTTCTTTTCTTTTCGGTCTTTCACCCGCTTACGGTTTCCTCATTTTCAGTTGTGAGGAGTTCTCCTTCTCTTGTCTTGGACATTGAGGATTGGGTAACTCGCGTGTTGCCCCACACTGTCGGTATTCGTGATTGGGTGTCCTTCCACAAACGCCATAGGCCTAGGACCTCGACTCGTAAGTGTTCCTACTCTCCGGCTTAACTTTGTCCCTTATAGTTCTCTGACTTGACCTCCTGTTGGTGTTAGGTCGGCGAGTTTCTAAAAGGACGAAGGCCATTGCTGGTGAAGAATCGGAGGGAGTCATGGTTCTTGAGGCGAGGTCGGGGTCATTGCCAGCCGCGGAGGCGGCTATTGCGACGGGTGTTAGGGAGAAAAGGCCCTCTAGGGTTGAGGAGGTTCATAGTGGTGAAGGACTCGTGCAGGCTGTTGAAGGTGGTTCCTCATCGGCGATTATAAGGGGCGATGAGTTCCCCGTAGGGGACGTCAACTCCAGTTCTGACATCGAGCCCGAGGAGGTGCGGACTTTCACTGAGGGCTACTCGTGTGGAGATAAGGACGGAAGGTCCTAATCGGCACATATTCATTCCTGTGAATTACAACCTCTTGGTTGAATCAGAGCGCGTGGCACTATCTTTCGCCCTATTGTGTGCGGAGGCAAAAAATAGGACGTTGCAGACACTGATCGATACCAACCTTTCTCTAGGTATATCGGGCATGACTTTGCGGGTGAGTTTTCACTTCTTTTCTTATGTGTTTTTGTGTGTTTCGTGGGTTTTACTTTACTTTGGCTGACTTTTTTTGCTCATCAGACTCTCATCCTAGAGATTGAGCGTGGCCGACGAGAGGAGGAGAGGGTTGCTCTATATAGGAGGATGGAGTCTAAGTATAGGGGGTAGCGTACCAAGTATCAGAGGATGGCCAGGAGTGTTGGTGAGGTTGGCCAGTTTCGAGAGTTGCGCGATGAGATTGGGAGGAAGTACGAGGAATTGAAGGAGAAGGACGAAGAGATACTGACAGCCATTGGCCGATGCAGCATGTTGGAGGAGAGGCTGACGTCTAAGGAAGACAAAATTGAATTGAGTAAAGGGGTAATGGCCGAGAATGCGGATCTCCAGGCGCGAGTGGCGTCCTCGAAGGTTGAGCTCGAACAAAGCTAGATAAGGGCCACCGATTTGAGGGCTGAATTAAGCGCTAGGGTCGCAGAGCTGAATCTAGCTGAGAGGACCAGGATGGCCCGCAGTGGCCGAGGCAACAACTTTGGTGGGTATCGTGCGTGTTTGTAGGTATGAGAGGGCTAGTAAGGCCGAGACCTCTACACTTAAGGTAGCGAGGTTGGAGGAGCAGGTTGGGAGTTTGGAGGGGGAGTTATCTGGTCTAAATGAGCAGATCGTCATCTTGAAGGCCGAGAAGGAACAACTGGCCCAACCATCCACTTCTCAAGCTTCCGCCGAAATGAATATATCACCAGAGTTATACGAGATGTGGGTTCATGCTGAGGCTCAACTTGACGTGTACAAGTCTTTGAGGGCTGCCAGGAAGGTTCCGAAGAGGAGCTTACCGACGTTCGTGTCAAGGCACGGGCAGCTCGTGAAACTTGTGGTTATGCGCCTGGTACGCCTAGCGGGGATGATGATGATGACGCCGTGGATGGGCTTGCCTCTGATCCTTGGTATGATGAAGAGTATGCTGATGGGGATGATGCGACGTGAAGCCTTTGTAAATATTTTCTTGTTTTGCTATTTTTTTGCGGGCGTCCTCTGGCCCTTTGTAAAGAGTAATGTAATCCAAGGATTGGAATGGAACGGTTACCTTTTTTTTTCTATGTGTTTTTGGATTTTCGTTCTCTTCTTTTTTGTTTGTGGGATGATGTTGCTTTTGGCGAGGTCGAGCGCAGATTGACTTTCTCGAATGATGTTGGGATTTGATCGATTCGAGAAAGGTTGAATGTAAAGTAATTCGAGCGAGGTCGAATGTAAAGTAACTCGAGCGGGGTCGAATGTAAAGTAATTTGAGAGAGGTCCAATGTAAAGTAATTCAAGCAAGGACGAACGTAAAGTAATTCGAGCGAGGTCGAGCATAAAGTAATTAGAGCGAGGTCGAATGTAAAGTAATTCGAGCGAGGCCGAATGTAAAGTAATTCGAGCAAGACCGAATGTAAAGTAATTCGAGCGAAGTCGAATGTAAAGTAATTCGAGCGAGGTCGAATGTAATTTGAGCAAGGTCGAATGTAAAGTAATTCAAGCAAGGTCGAATGTAAAATAATTCGAGCGAGGTCGAAAGTAATTCGAGTGAGGTCGAATGTAAAGTGTAGAATGTAGAATGACTTGGAGTTGTGTAAAAATTCTGCGTGTTGCTTTGTGTATTCATTCATTTGAGAATATTACATGTATGTTTGTTCAATTCATACATTTTGAGAAGTCCCCATCTACCTAGTCCCTTCATTGTTCTTCCTGGAGTAGTAGTCGATAGGCGGAGCGATGAATCGCACACTTGAACTTCGAGACGTCCCCTTCATCGCCTCATTAAAAACCTCCCCGGTAAAACCCAATAGGGATAAAACCCAGGTGAGGGAAAAAGAGTACGATTTGGAGGATGTCCGCTTTCAGAAGTTGAAGTATTTAAGGTGAGCGACGTTCCAATTGTTTGGTAGTGGATTTACCTCCATTGTTTCTAGCTGGAATGACCCTTTGTTAGCTGCTGCTGTGATTTTGTATGGTCCGTCCTAGTTGGTTCCAAGTTTTCCTTCTCTTGGGTCTTTGCTTGCCCGTGTTTTGGCCTTGAGTACGTAGTCCCCGATTTTGAGTGGTTTGATTTTGGCCTTTTTGTTGTAGTATCGTCATGCTTGTTGTTTTTGGGATATCATTCTTATGTAGGCCATATCTCTCCGCTCCTCTACTTCATCGAGGTTTTGCTTTCTGTTCTCGTCGTTTCTTGGTCTGCTCTTATTGGAGTATCTCAGGTTTGACTCCCCGACCGCTACCGGTATAACTGCATCAATCCCATAGACCAATGAGTATGGCGTTTCTCCTTTGCTCATTTTTCGTGTGGTGCAGTATTCCCATAGCACTTCTGGTAGTAGTTTTGGCCGCAGTCCCTTGGCGTCTTCGAGTTTCTTCTTCGTGATGTTTAATATTGTTTTGCTGGAGGATTTGGCTTGGCCGTTGCCTGCAGGATGATATGGCATGGAGAGCATTCGCTTGATGTGCCATTTCAAAAAATTCAGCGATCTTCTTCCCGGTGAACTGTGGTCTGTTATTGCGGTTGATCTCATTGGGGATGCCGAAGCGACATATAATGTTCCTCCATATGAATGTGATGAATTCATGTTCACGTATTTGGGCGAATGCACCTGCTTCTTCCCATTCGGAAAGGTAGTCAGTTAAAACCAAAAGGAAACGTATATTACCTCGTCCTACTGGAAGTGGTCCCACGATGTCCATTCCTCATTTGAGGAACGTCCATGGCGATGTGACTGAGTGGAGATGCTCGCCCGCTTGGTGTATCATGGGAGCGTATTTCTAGCATTGCTCGCATATTTTGATGAAGTCAGAGACTTCTTTCTTCATGGTGGTCCAATAATAGCCCGCTCGTATTAGGCATCTGACGAGGGCTTGGTTACCAGTATGGACACCACAGTGGCCTTCTTGCACTTCCTCAAGGACGAATCTTATTTGGTTTTGTCCTAGGCATTTTGCCAAGGGACCGCCAAACGTTCTTTTGTATAAGTCGTTGTCGATGACGCTGTACTTGGACGCCTACATTCGAAGCTTTTTGGCTTTTTTTTTGTCTGATGGAAGTGTTCCCTCCTGCAAGTAGGTTATAATACGGTTTCGCCAGTCCCAAGTTAAGTTTATAGAGTGTACCTCAAGTTCGTCTACTGGCAAGTGGAGTAAGGTGACCACGTTCTCCATTCCATTTATGCTTTTTGTTGTTGCTGCTAATTTAGCGAGGCCGTCTGCCTCGATGTTTTGAGCTCGAGGTATTTGATCGAATTGGCATTCGTCGAATTCCGGCAGCAGTTTATGAATTTATGCTTGGTACTTTTGTAGCCTTTGCTCCTTGATTTGGTAAGTCCCTATGACTTGGTTGACGACGAGTTGTGAGTCGCATCGAAGGATGGCTCGTCGTGCTCCATACTTGAGAGCTAGTTTTAGTCCTATAATTACAGCTTCGTACTCAGCCACGTTGTTAGTCATATCGCGGAACCGTATGGACTGGCAGATGACTTCACCCGTTAGGACCTCGAGTACGAGTCCCAGTCCAGAACCTGTCGCATTAGAAGCGCGTCGGTGTATAAGACCCATAAGTCGGGTAAGTTGGGAGTAGTACAAGAAATTTCCTGCTCGACTTCAGGCATTATCTTAGAGCTAAAGTCGGCGACATAGTCGGCTAGTACTTGTGACTTTGTCACAGTTCGCGACTCATATGTGATATCGTGCTCGCTCAATTCAATGGCCCATTTGGCCAGTCTCCCCAACAATTCAGGCTTCTGTAGAATGCTTCTTAGGAGGAAGGTCGTGACCACCGATATGGGGTGACATTGAAAGTAAGGTCTAATCTTTCGTGAAGTTAGGACCAATGCCAGAGCCAGCTTTTCGAGGTAGGGGTACCTCGTTTCGACATCGACCAGGGTTTTGCTAATATAATAAATTAGAGATTGTGTACCTTTGTTTTCGCAAACCAGTACTGCACTTACCACTACTTCTGATACGGCCAAGTATATCAGGAGGCGTTCGCCGGGTTCTTCTTTAGCTAGTAGTGGAGGCGAGGCCAAATATGGCTTTAGTTCCCTTAAGGCCTCAATGCATTCTGAGCTCCACTGGAGGATCGTGAGATGAATCTTGACAGGGCCACTATACGGCCGGTCACTTTTTGTACCTGTTTCTTGCTGGTCAGTATTTCAGGTATTCCTTCAATAGCTTTGATTTGGTCGGGGTTGACTTCGATGCCTCTTTGCGACACTAGGAAGCCAAGGAACTTGCCTGAGGTTACGCTAAAAGCACACTTTTCGGGGTTTAGCTTCATACCGTAATGCCTCAGTATATCGAAGGCTTCCTTCAGGTGGTCGATATGATCTTCCTTCCTTTTGGACTTGACCAACATATCATCTATGTACACTTCCATTGTGTTGCCGAGCTGGTTCTTGAACATCTTGGTGACCATCCTTTGATAGGTTGCTCCTGCATTTTTAGCCCAAATGACATGACCCTATGGTAGTATGTCCCATAATGAGTTATGAAAATGGTCTTTTCCTGACCTTCCTCCTCCATGAGGATTTGGTTGTACCCCGAATAGGCGTCCAGGAAGCTTAACAGCTCGTGCCCTAACGTTGCGTCGATGAGTTGGTCAATGTGCGGCAACGGAAAAGAGTCCTTCGGGCATGCTTTGTTTAGGTCTGTGAAGTCAACGCACATGCGACATTTCCCATTTTTCTTCTTTACCATGATTACATTGGCGACCCATTGGGGGTATCTGGACTCTCTGATGGAGCCGTTGGCGAGTAGTTTTTCCACCTCATCGCGGACGACCTCATTTATTGCAGCGTTGAACTTTCTTCTTACTTGTCGTACTGGGGGGTAGAATGGATCTATGTTCAACTTGTGCGTGGAAATATCTTTCAGGATACCTGGCATATCTGCATGGGAGAAAGCGAATAGGTCTGCATTGTTAGTCAAAAATTTATGAAATTTACCTGGCTCGGATAGTTTGTGGCCAATGTAAGCGTTTTTGCTGTGGTCGTTTTCATCTATTTGGACGGGGTCGAGGTCTTCTACTGTTGGCCTTGTGGCCTCCACGATGTCGGGGTCCTTGCTGACATCTCTTTGTTCGTTGGGTTCGGGCTTCGACTTTGGTAATTGCTATGCTTCTGAGCTCATTCCTTTTAACTGTTGAGTGTATTTACAGTCTTGGGCGATGCGATAGCATTCTTGGGCCGTGTGTTGTCCGCCTCGAATGCTGAAAATCCCCTACAGAGTAGGGAACTTGATTAGTTGATATAAGCTGGATGGGATGGCTCTCATGGCGTGTATCCAAGGTCGCCCTATGATAGTGTTGTGGGCTATGTCATGGTTCATGATATGGAACATTGTCTCTAGCGTGACACCCTCGGCTAGGACGGGTAGCATTATTTCTCCTGAGGTTCACTCAACTGCATTGTTAAATCCTGTCAGTGTTATGCAACGTGGTACTATCTTGTCCTCGAGTCTCATTTCTGCGAGAACTCGGAGGTGGATAATACACGCGCCGATTCCATCGTCTACCATTATTCTTTTTACATCAGTATCTAAAATTCGTAAGGTAATGACAAGAGCATCCAAAGTGAGGAAAAGTCAATCCGTGAGTATCTAACTTATCGAATATGATACTGTCTTCGAGGTCATCATACCGTTCATGAGTGATCGACCACTGTAGTTTATGCATAGTGGTGAACTTGACGTGATTGATTGTGGCTTTGTCGCCTCCGCCGATGATCATTTGGATGGTGCAGGCGGGGGAGGGTGGCTTTGAAGGGCCTTGATGTTCTCGTCGCGGCCAAAGTTGGCTCTTCCTCGGTTGCTAATCAGCTCCTTTACGTGTCCTTGTTTGAGCATGTTCACCACTTCTTGTCGCAAAGCTATACAGTCTTCGGTCTTGTGCCCTAGCTCCTGGTGGAAATCACAAAAGGCGTTCGACTTTCTGGTGCTTGGGTCAGACTTCATCTTTTGCAGCCACTTTACCTTCGGGCTGAGCTTCTCCAGTGCGTACACTATTTCTGAAGGGGAACAAAAAATTGTGAGTGGATAAGAGTGGAGAAATATCTCATTAGTTTCGTTGATTCCCTGTATTTGTCCTGGACGACCCTTAAATATGGCGAGGAGATGGTGGGATAGCCGTTCTGACACATGGTTGGTGCCTGTCTCGGTTGGTGTCGCCCCCCCTTTTTCTCGCGAAATCGGGTTTTGACATTTCTGGGACAACTCCTTCTATTTGAGATAGGGTAAGGGATTGGAAGAGTCGCCACCTAACGGATTAAGGTGCGTTAGGACACCTAGAGCAATTAACTCATGAACTAGTTTGTATCACCAGAGATTGGGTAAGGGCTCAAATTACCTCGGGGGGAAGGTGTTAGGCACCCCTCGAGGTCCACAACGTTGGGTCCCGGCCAAACTTAATTTAAGCGAATTAGTCTAAAAGGGGAGAAAGCAATTTGGATAAATATGATATTCAATCTATTTTAAACAGGAATATAATGGGGGGGGGGGGGCCCTAAGTTTTTTAGCCTATAGGATCATTCAATGCAATACTTTTAACTTCCCCAAGTTGGGGTGTTACTCATAGCATTAGCACACAGGCTATCATATCCTTACTACCCAATTACTATCTTTCAATTGTTACCTAAGCGTTCTAATAGCTTCTAGCTCATTCCTTATGCGTGCACTACCCGTCCCTTACCTATGGCCCTGGAGGTATTAAGACCTCTATTTAGGGTGGTTCTAGACTGACCTATATTACTTAAAAATGAGAAATATAGGCGACAAACAAAATACAAATAGGACTTTCATGTAAAGAAACAAATAAGGGCTCATATTGACCTCCACACATAAGCAACAAATGCATGCAATTGAATCAACATACTTGGTTAATTTTAGAATCCTATAGGCGGGATATCTATATGAGTAGAAACAAAATGTGAAGAAACAATTTTATTAAAGCGATCATTGAGACCTATTGGTTGGCCTACTGATTTTATTAAGCATGAATCTGGACACTTTCAGTAAGAAAATCGTCACAATTTTTAGGCCCAGAATCATTAGCAACCCTTACAGATTTGCCTAAGTGATAGCCAGAATTGGTCGAACTCAGAACTGATTAACAGTATCCTATATGCATGGTTTCTACGAGTTTATTATAGACCTACAACATGGTTTGCCAGTTTTTTTATTCCTTTTAAGTCCTATAGGCATGCTTGCTAATTGCAGAATTGATTTCAACCCCTATAGGCATGATTTCTAAGTTGAGACTAATCTTTACTTCCTATAGTCATGATTTCTAATTACTGATTTGATTTAAACTCCTATAGACATGATTTCTAGGTTTGAACTGATCTTTATTTCCTATAATCATGGTATCTATTAATCGTATGTAGGCAGATTTTAAGCAGATTTCCAGAAAAGGTTATTATTTCAAACAAACAGAATCATGTAGACATGGTCACTAATGCACGTTGGGGTTTAAAAAGGTGTGGATCCTAGGACATGGTTTCTAATGCAAAATTAATGAAAAGGCCTATAAACAGGATCTCTAATATGCGAGTGTAAAAGTATAGAACTAAATAATCAAGAAATTCCAATAGGCAGGATCTCTAAAAAAGTAGTAGCAATCACATGACTTGATCAACATAATTAAACCTATAGGCAGAATTTCTACCCAAGTTTAACAAAAGATAGAAGGAAACACCCCCAGCTTTCACAAATCAACCCCAAATCTGTTATTATAGAAATTATTACAGTCCAGAATGAATAAATTACATAATAGCCTCCACTATACTATAGAGAGCCTTCATAGGCCCAATATAAATCTAGGAACCAGGCCTTCCAACATAGGAACTTTAGAGCATAATAGCGATCCACTCATGGCACATTAAAAGTCAGGCTTCCAGTGTGTCAAAGTTCCCAAGGTCCTCAGGACCCCGGGCAATGCTCACACCAGAACCATATTCAGAAGGTAACTTATTAGAGATTGGAAAACTAGCCCCAATGTGCTAGAGTTCAAAGGAGTCTCAAGGACCCTAGGCAGTTCTCACACTGGGGGTGGTTGAGAACCTAAATGACTAAGAGTAGGGGTTTTAAAACCAGTATATAAAGGAAAAGGGGAAGATTTCAAAATAGTTCAATTTCGGAAGAAAGAAAGTTCAGAACACAGAGTTGCATGCAGAACTGCACCAAGAAGCAAACAAGGTTCATGTTCAGCACATAGTTCAAACAAGTTGTCATCTGATTAAGTTAAGTATTCATGATAGTATTTAAAAACAGTCATGGCTAAAACACAGCAGCAATTAGGCAAAAACATTTGAATTAAACAGACAAGACATGTGAGTTAAGCAATAGACAAGTGATCACATGTTTACAGTACCTTGCAAGAAAACAGACTAAATTAATCTTAGGAGAAGATTTATTTGAAATAACTTAGTCTTAGGCTAATAATATCAAATTGTCATAGAAAGGATAGAATCATGCTAGGAATTGAAACAAGCTAGTCAAACAAAGCATAGAGAATAGAATTGCAAAGGTTAGGGCATACCAGTTGAGAAGAAAGCAAGTAAAGGTGCAATAACAGTTAAATTCTAGAATAATTTGGCCTTAGCTTTCAGCTGGCCAAATAATAACCACTTAGTACAGAAATCAGAACAAGAGAGAACAAAGAGAACTTAGTTTTTTTTTGTGAGAATAACAGGATTCGAGTCCTCTCTAAAGGGAATGAGGAAGGGGTTTAAATAGTCTAAGTGAGGTAGACAAATAAGGCATGAGAATAACTTCAGAATCAATTAGAGTCGGGTTCGACCAATTAATAGCATAAAATCAGGCTAGTACCACTTAATTTAGGGAAAGCATTATATGGAATCAATTGGTAGTCAAGTACCAAATCAAATAAGGTAAGAGATAAGTCCAGAAATCATTAGGAGTTAGCCCAATTAATCAGGACACAAAAATCAAGTCAGTAAGGGAGTTAAGGAAAGTAGTACGAGTAATTAATCACATAAATAAGGTAAGAACATGTAAAATCTTAATAAAGAAATACTGGCACTAAAGGAAAGCTGATTTCAAACCTCAATTTAGGTAAGTAAAATCAATTAACACTTAATTGAAAGAGTTAAAGGTAAACGGGTAGAAACAGTAGGATAAATAGTCAAATAATCGAAACTCTAAGAAATACAAAGACATATAGATGGAACTAATTAAATCAAGTAAAAATCAGTCAAACAATAAATAAGCAAACCAGAGATGAAACATTTAAACGTTAAAACATTTTCTTGCAAAAATTCGTTAGAACCAAAACTCTAGTTTTAGGGTAATATTCAGTCATAAAATAATAAAAGCTGTAAGAAACAGAAATATCAAAATTTTAAAGGGGAAATAATAAAACAAACACTAAATCGTTTCAGATCTAACAAGATCTAAGAAGATTTATCCAGGAAATATCCAGGTTCATAGAAAAATAAACAGAAGTGAACCAAATCTGGTTTGAACCAGAGATTTGAAACCATAAAATACGAAAACATTCGTACTCACAGGTATCATAGGAGAAATAACCGAGTTATGAGAGACTTTGAACCAAATTTGGTTCGAGTCTCTTGAGATTCACATCAAGTAACATAAGAATCGTATAGCCAGTAAAGAGATAAAGCCAAATACGGCATGGAATCGAAGGAAAATCCCATGAATCAAGAGGGAATGTGTGATGGCGGGGATAGGGTTTGAAGGGGGTGAGAGAGAAGAGAGGAGTAGAGGATCCAAAGGTACCGGGTTGGAAAAAATGAGGTAGGGTTTGGGGGTTTGGTATATTTAAAAAGGGGTTGAAGGTTTAGGGTCGTTGATCTTCTGAGATCAACAGCCAGAATTGGCTATTTTAGGTGGGGTAGGATAATTAGACGGGTATGGGTATGGGTAGTTGGATTTGGGTATTGGGTTATGGGTTAGGATAGTTGGTCTAGTTAGTATTGGGTTGGGCTGGTCCGAAAAATTTAATAAAAAAGGGCTATGTTTTAAATACCCGCTTGAATTAATAAAATAATTTATAAAATAATTAATGAATGATGGAAAATGTTACTTGTATATGAAAATGATTTAAAATAATTAATTAATATTATGAAAATATAAAAATTCATTTTTCGTGTAAATGAAGTAATTATGCATATATGTGCTATTATTTCGAAATTATTGCAATTATAGCCTAAAGGTGAAAATATAATTAGGCATAAAATTATTAGAGCTTAATATAAATATAAATGATAAAGTTAAGTAATAAAAATATTATAAAATCATTTGTGATGCAATTAGTAATTATTTAGATAATAAAATGCTTTAATAAATTGATTAAAATAGTGCATGAGCATCAACCAATATTTTTCCATAATTTTATGTAATTTTAAACAATTTTTAATCAATTTGAAGCCTCATACAAGGATTGAGACAGGGTTATCTCATGCAAAGAGAAGGCAGTGCTTAGCCTTATGCAAGTAGAGAGTCAGGGCTTAGCCTCATGAAAGGATTAAGACAGAGCTTAGTCTCATGCAAAGAGAAGGCAGTGCTTAGCCTCATGCAAATGGAGAGGCAGGGCTTAGCCTCATGCAATGATTGAGACAGGGCTTAGTCTCATGCAAAGATTGAGACAGAGCTTAGTCTCATGCAAAGAGAAGGCAGTGCTTAGCCTCATGCAAATGGAGAGGCAGGGCTTATCCTTATGCAAGGATTGAGACAAGGCTTAGTCTCATGCAAAGAGAATGCAGTGCTTAGCCTTATTAAAGTAGAGAGGCAGGGCTTAGCCTCATGCAAGGAGAAGGGTAAGAGTGAAGTATTCTTAGCTGACAATGTGTTTCATGCATAGAGATTGTGTTATTGCGATGGTGTTTATCATGATGATATAGTCCTCCATCCAAAGAAAATTTGTGAGCTTTTGCAGGGGGAGGTTGGTTCGTGCCTTTGCTTGCTCGATTTCCTCCGCTCCATCTGAAGATCTTGTTCAAGCTATTAGGGTAGCATTTGGCTAAAGAAAAGTTTCTTTTTCAAAAGCATGCGTGTATAATTTTCAAAGACATAGTAGTATGCAGTTTAGAAGTTAGTTAGATGAACCAGTAATTGTGGCATAATTAGAGACATTTTGACTTCCTCTGCCGTAGAATTTTGAGGGTGCCCCAGTTCACTAGATGACTTTTCTGACTGCTCCATATGTTGCGGTTGGTTGAACTTGCTTCGGAATTTTGAGGGTCCTCCTCAAAATTCTACCCTAGTTTCTGATTGTGGGGAAAATGGAAATTTTATTGAATTGTGACCGAACCCATAGGGATGCCTACGTATCCCCTCTTAAATGGGAATCAGGTCGAGAGTAGTTCAATTTACATTATATGAAGAAGCATAAATAGTTTACACATAGTATCTTTTGACTGCATCTGAATTGATAGGCTTTGGCTAGATTCTTCGTCCATCTCTACAAGTATGAGTGCTCCTCCTGTCAGTACTCTGTGAACCATGTAAGGACCTTTTCAATTGGGAGAGAATTTCCCTTTGGCCTCATCTTGATGTGGAAAGATCCGTTTCAGTACCAGCTGCCCTGGTGTGAACTGTCTTGGTATGACCTTTTATTGAAAGCCCTGGACATTCTATTCTGATAGAGCTGGACGTGACATACCGCATTCATCCTCTTTCCGTCTATGAGGGCTAATTTCTCATAGTGGTTCCTTATCCATTCTGCATCGCTGAGTTCGACTTTTTGTATGATTCTTTAAGAAGGAATTTCTACCTCGACGGGAATGACAACTTCGGTACCATAAACCAACAGATAGGGAGTTGCCTCGGTTGATGTGCGGATTGTGGTACGGTATCCCAATAACACGAATGGTAATTTCTCGTGCCATTGCTTGTGATTTTTTACCATTTTTCTTAGTATCTTCTTGATGTTTTTGTTGGCGGCCTCTACAACTCTATTCATTTGAGGCATGTATGCTGTGGAATTCTTGTGCTTGATTTTGAAAATTTCACACATGGTTTTCATTAGATCACTGTTGATATTGGCGGCATTGTCAGTGATGATGGACTCCGGAACCCCAAATCGACAAACAATCCGGTCTCTGACAAAATCTGTGACAAATTTATTGGTTACTGCTTTGTAAGATGTATCTTCAACCCATTTGGTGAAGTAGTCGATGGCCACTAAAATGAACCGGTGCCCGTTTGAAGCAGTGGCTCAATTGGGCCGATGACATCCATTCCCCAGGCTGCAGAAGGCCAAGGTGATCTTGTTGCATTAAGCTTGTTTGGCGGCACTCGTATCATGTCTGCATGTATCTGGAATTGGTAGCATTTCTGAACGTACCGTATGCAGTCTGTTTCCATGGTCATCCAAAAGTATCCGGCCCTGAGTATCTTCTTGGCCAAGATAAAGCCGTTCATATGTGGGCCGCAGGTTCCAGCATGTATTTCCTCGAGCAATTTGGAAGACTCTTTTGCGTCAACACACCTTAACAATCCTAGATCGGGAGTTCTCCTGTATAGGGTTCCTCCGCTTCTCTGATAATTTCCTCAGGTATTACATCCTCATCTTCTATTTCTTCCGAGTAACTGTCCTTCTATTGCAGTGTCTCATAACATGTCACAGTTGTTGGTTCATCAGGGTAAGAAATAGTAATGTTGTAGGGATAAAGATATGAAAAAAAATAGTAATAATAAAACATCAAGCCATTTAAAGCATTAAACAAAATGATTTCAAATAATATTTTTCGAAACGGAATACTGAAAGTAAAATATTATTTAAAACAAAATGCCAATGAGGAAATCATTTTCAAAAGTAAACAATGCTATCAGCCTTGCTACCCCGAGACTAGTCGGTCCCTTGATGGTTTAGCGGTCCAGTTCCTGAGAGATGCTCCCTTCTCTACTATTTGGATAGTGAGGTCATTTTCCTCCTCCTCCTCAACTGTTACACAACAATCCATATCATTGTCTTCCAAGAACAAATTCCTCAATACTGCCAAGGCTTCTTATTCTTCTGATCCCCATATTGTATCGGCCTGATGGAAGGTCTGATTCAGGTGTGGAACAGGTTGCTTAAGAGTATAGTATGGACCACGCCATGGTGGCGACCAATTCCGATATTCCTGCCAGGTATACTGATCTCCGAGCTCGAAGGTTGTGCCATGGCGCTTCAGCTGTATCGGTTTGGTTATACCTTGAAGCTTTTTACCAATCCCCTTACCAGGTTCATACCCTGCCCATGCCAGTATGCTATCTATTTGCTACTCAATCATTTATCCTTCTCAATCGCATTAACACGCTCGATGCGATGGTAGGTTTCTCCACCTAACTTCCTTATGTTTTCTACCACCGGAACAACCTGACTGGTGTAAATGGGGTTGCTCCCATCTCCATGGATGATCACTTCTTGATGGTTTCATTCAAATTTTACTGCTTGGTTCAAAGTAGACGCGATAGCTCCAGCGACATGTATCCAAGGCTGTCCTAGCAGCAGATTGTAGGAGGCGGATATGTCTAGCACCTGGAATTCAACATCGAACCAGGTAGGACCCATCTGTAAGCACAGATTAGTTTCTCCAAATGTGGCCCTTTTAGAACCATCAAACACCTTCACATTCATAGTCACTGCTCGTATTTTATGTAGGCCCTTTCCTAACCTCTTCAGGGTTGTCAGCGGACAGATATTGAGGCTGGACCCTCCGTCTATCAGAACTCTGGCAATGAACTTATCTTCACATTGCACTGTGATGTGTAGTGCCCTGTTGTGGCTTAACCCTTCAGATGACAACTCGTCTTCATGAAAGATAATCTTATGGCTTTCCAGTACTTGTCCCACCATATTGGCCATTTCTCTGCTAGTAATGTTGTTGGGCACATATGCTTCATTCAGTACCTTCATCAGAGAAATCCTGTGTGCCTCAGAATTTTGCAGCAATGATAAGATGGATATCTGGGAGGAAGTCTTATTCAGATGATCAACAACAGAATACTCCCTTGCTTGTAATTTCCTCCAAAGGCCATATGGACTAGTTCCATCGACGGGTTGTTTGTTAGAAGCTTGCTTACTAGTCTCTCCAAAATGCTTAGGTGTGTAAATTCTTCCTGTTCCGGTCATTTCTTGTGCAGCGTCGGACTCTTCCATCTTTACTTTCCCTTTTCTCCTAGCTTCGGCAACATAATCCCAAGGTACAACGTTGGAACTGAAGGGTGGTGTGGATGCCACCGTCACGGTGAAAGGGGTGGATACTTCTACCTCAAACGGAGTAGGCGTAGCTGCAAATGGTGTCACTTCTATTTCAAAAGGAACCGATATGGCTACCTCAACTTTTCCTGGCGGCTGTACCTGTACCACAATGGAATTGAGCGTGACTGCCAGCTTCTTAAGATCATCACCTTTCCAAATAAGTTCGATTGATCCCTCGGGATCCCATTCTTCATCGGTTTCTATTAAATTGACTCCTTCACCCCTATGATTTGGGAGGGGGTTTTTGCCGACATTGGGTGTGGTTTCTTTTGCCTGTATAACCTTGGTATCAATCAGTGTTTGGATCTTATCTTCAGGGTGCGACATTCATCAATAGTATGTCCCTTCATACTGGAATGGTAGACACATGTCTTGTTTGGGTTGAACCATTGTGATGAGTTTCCATAGCCACGACGGGAATAAGGGTGACATATCTAGAAACTTTTAATCTTTCATACAATTGGTCAATGGGTTCAGCAATGGGGGTGTATTGTCTGGGTGGTTTGCGATCAAAATTGGTCCTGGGTTTTTGGTAATTTGGACGAACTGGAGGTGAATGATAATAGGCTGGTTGGATATTATAGGTGTGGTAGGCGGTAGCGAATTGAGGATACCTGGGAGGTGAAGGTTGGTATGTGGGTGGAGGTGTCTGGTACACGAATGGAGATTTCGGACCTTGGGCAACCATTACTGTTCCCACTTCTTTCTTCTTTGATATGCCACCTGATTGTAGTGCTTTATTCGTGGCCTGCAGTGCCTCGAAATTTGTCACTATTCCACTTTTGATACCNGCCTTTCGTAATATTGTGGATCCTGAGCCCTGACAAAGAATTTGTTCATCTTCTCTTCATCTAATGCCAACCTGACCTTCGCTGCTTCTTCCCTCCATCGAGTATCATACTCGTGCAAAGTCTCAGTGGGCTTCTTCTTGATATTCTGGATACAGAAGACATCTGCTGCATTTTCCGAGTTGAATCTGAATCTATCCATGAAATCCGATGCCATGCTTACCTAATTAGCCCATTTCTTAGGATTTTGACATATGTACCAAGATAGGGCGTCTCCAGTGAGGCTTCTCATGAATAGCTTCATGCGAATCCTTTTGTCCTTTCCAACCCCTACGAGCTTGTCACAGTAAATTCTCAAATGAACCTTCGGGTCACCCGTTCCATCAAACATTTCAAACTTGGGAGGTTTGTACCCCTCCGGCAATTCCACATCTGGCTGAATGCACAAATCCTCGTAATTCAGACCTTTGATTCCTTTGCCTCCTTCAACACCCTAAACTCGGCTTGTGAGTTTCTTGAGCTCTTTTGTCATGTTCTTAATGAGCAGGTCCTTCTCGGCGGATTCTGGTGTATATGAGATTGGTTGAGTAGAGTGGGGTAAGGTTTCAACGTATATGGGGTTGTTTTGGTGAAGGCCAGGAGTTTGGGTATAGTGGTGATCATTGGTTGAATTTTGGGAATCGGGGATAGGCTGTGGGGTATTCTGAGGAGCGTGGTAAGTGGTTTGCGGATATTGAGGGAGATACTGATGTTGAGGCGGTGTAGGTATGGATAAAGGATTTTGAGGAGGGGTTGTATATTGGTGGGGTGCGGGAGGATTCTGCGGGCGTTGGTTGGGTGTATAGGTGCCGGATTTTGGGTATTTGGATGGTTGATATCTGGGACGTTTAGTGTGAGGGAGAGGTTTGCCAAATTACGGACATGCTCAAGCTCCCTGTAGTTCAAGTATTTTCTTTTCAAGCCGCAAAACCAAGTCATTTGGTGTCGGGACACTCCGAGCATCAGAAGTTTCCGCATTCTCAGCATGTGCGGTATTGTCGCCACTCATATTATCCATCTTAGATTTCCCTTTTCCTTTTGATGCACTTGGAGGAGGAGGAGGTGGAAGGCCTCTGGATCTGGTGTGGTAAGCTAATGATGCTAGTATGTGTGAACCAACCTTAGGGGATGAGAATAATCAAAAAGAAAGAAAAACAAAAGGTAACCAAGTTAGTAAGAGTTCTGAAATGTTTGCAGTATTTAAACACATATTGCAGGAATGTAAATTTGAATCCTAATTTGGGAGCCTTGTTGTGCCCGAGTTAGGCCTAGTGACAAGTAGATTGGGAGAACTTTAATGCCAATAATTGCCTAATTTCATTAATGCAAGAAATAAGACGAATCTAAAAAGACAATAAGGTAAGTCACTAATGGCATTTGGCCTTATTACATTTGAAAAGCAAAACAAATAATCTTAATCTACTTGGTCCCTGAAGGACCTTCTCCATGCCTGGTTCTCTTGGCTCCATCGATCAGGTTCCCCAGGTCTCGCATGTCCAGCAGTAGGTATGCCCTGGCGAGATGTCCTCTTTCGATACCTTCAACATTCTGGCAGTCTATGACTCTTTTCCTCATCTTCCCTTCCAACTCCATCAGACCCTGCTCCAGATATTCTAGCTTTTCATTCGATCTGCTAGCCTTTTCCCTCCATTCATTGATTAATTCCATACAGTCTTGTGTTGTTCCAGATGCTCAGCCTCGAACTCGCGAACCCTTTTGCGCAGTCTGTTATACTTCACCTGTGCTTCGGCAGCCCCATCTATGACTCTGTTCCCTCGACCGACCCCTGGCTCGACTATTCCTGCTATGCAGTCTTCCAACCATGCTATCCGGCTCATTGGTGTCCCTTTCCACAATAATCTTCAAGTTCCACATATGTTGATCTTCACATTTATATGGGATGTCATTATCTTGGAAATCCGCTCTGTAGTGACTCATTTTGGAGACTCTTGGTATAATCTGTTTTCTCACAGCTTGTCTCATGACCCTGATAGGAACATAGGGGTGTATACCTCTTAACCCGATCAACACCAAGTGCAGAGCATCCCTAGATAGGATGATGAACTCATTGGTGGGGAACCACTCGAACATCCAATGAACCTGGTCCTCAGTCAAGTTGTCAAAAAATTGCACCTATTCTGTAGCATTATCTGGTTGAGCAAACCTATCTGGGATAAAGGTCATTCCTTGGGGTAATTAAAGGCTATGTGATCGTTCCACGGTCTTCGCGAAAACTCTTGGCGGTATTGACCTCTCTGAAAATGTTCTAGCAACCATATTTGTAGCAGCAGATTACAACCCTCGATGTGTTTAAACCCCTTCTGGAAGCGATCCAAGGCCCGATATATTTCTGCTATAATCATAGGGACAACAATATATGTTTGTCCCTCGATTCCCCCCATTAAAGGTTTGGTTACCATGGCCAGTATGGTGTGAAGTTTGTCCTTTTTGCTTGGAAACACTATCATACCCAAGAAGCAGACGATAAACACGAAAACCCTATGATGAATCCAACCCAAGGAAGTGATAGAGAACTCGTTATGGAAGATACGGTAGGATTTGCTATGACCGTATCGCTCATAAAGGAAGTCAAAGAGTACATAGGACTTCTTCAGACAGACCAGATCGTCATTCTTTTTCAAACCCATCATTTTCAGAAACCCTCTGGGAGTGCAATTTTCTGGCACCAATAAATCGCGATTTAGTAAAATATAAGATATAAGATATTCCTTAAAATCTGCATATAAAGACCGTTTACCTTCCTTATATAGTTTTAGTAAAGACTTGTGAAGTTCTAAGCATTTACTCCATCCAGTCCACAATAAGTGACTATTTTCCTTTTACTTTAGTCCAAAATAAGTGTCCATTTACATAACTAAGAAGGAATTGGTTTTATTTTTCTAAAATTTGTCCTTATTTACATATTCCAATGTATCAAGTAACAATTAATTAAGACTAATTTAGTGAATACATCCCTTTTTCTCAAGGAGTTCGTATTTCCTTAATGGATGTGCCAAAGGTAAAATGGTTACTTACTGTGGATCGGATGGAGTAATATTTTACAAGTGTGGCTAGGCCTAATGTTCAAGTAAATGGCACGTAACAAGCAAAGCACGTTAATTTATTACAAGTATTTAGAAAATTCTCAAATGTTAAAAGCAAGACACAAATAATTGTTTGAACTTAATATTAGAGGGACAAAACTGGGTGTCTAACACTCATCTCTCTCATATCTTTTAACAGGCTCAGACTGCAATCTTTTTTGCTAGTGATTTAGAAGCTCTTAGTAAAGAGTTGAAACGATCAAAAGACTTCCTTAAACTGTTTGCCGGAATTACAAAGCTTGGAGACATTTCATCAATGTCAGAGCCCATCAGTGTTTAGGCATTCAACCATTTACTGACTCTCCTCACCCACCGATATCCAAAAGTACGACGAAGCAATAGATAAATCAATAACACGCCACAACGAACTGAACATCTTCACAACAATTGTTTCTAACTATTTTTGCAAATAAGAAAAGTCAGTGCTGAGCAAGTTTATGTTGTGCTCTTACTAAATGGCACTCTTGTGCCAAGAGACAAACTAGAAAAAGCACTTGAGATTATCTCTGAGACTTGCTGGGAAGGTGACGTTAAACAAGCAAAAGGGAAGAGATTAGAGTTCTGTGCCATGTGCAAGATGTTGATACATATCAAATGGTAAGACCAAGGGCGGATCTAATGTGTAGGTTATGAATTTAGCCGAATTCAGTAACTTTGGTTCAAATCATGTATTTGTTGGACTTTAAGCATTGGGCTTAAAGATTTTAAGCATTGGGCTTAAAAGTCTAAGAGTGTGAATTGGGAAATGGTGGGAAATAAAATGGAGGGAAATGAAAATTTGAATCAAGTGAGCTTTTTTCATGAACTTTGTACCACATTGGTGAAAGACAACTACACTTGTGTGTATAAATATAGGATCACTTCTTAGAGCTCTTAAAAGGAGTTGAAGAGGATGTATCCTCGCGCCGTCGTCGTCGCTCGCTCGGCTCGGCTTTGGCTTTGGCTTTGGCTTTGGCTTTGGATTTGTCAAACGATCGATAAGATTATTTTTGGACAAAGTAATTCAGTAACTTTGGTTCAAATCATGTATTTGTTGGACTTTAAGCATTGGGATTAAAGACTTTAAGCATTGGCTTAAAAGTCTAAGAGTGTGAATTGGGAAATGGAGGGAAATGAAAATTTGAATCAAGTGAGCTTTTGTCATGAACTTTGTACCACATTGGTGAAAGACAACTACACTTGTGTGTATAAATATAGGATCACTTCTTAGAGCTCTTAAAAGGAGTTGAAGAGGATGTATCCTCGCGCCGTCGTCGTCGCTAGCTCGGTTCGGCTTCGGCTTCGGCTTTGGATTTGGATTTGTCAAACGATCGATAAGATTATTTTTGGACAAAGTTTACTTAATCAATTATTTAATAATTAAATTAAATATCACTGAAATCCAAAAACGCTGCCTTTGCTTGTTTTCCTTCCTGAACAGACACTTTTTTTCCTGA